>CANIUD010000125.1:370000-590000 GCA_947470075.1 Closterium sp. Yama58-4 | reverse complement strand
AGCGGGCAGTTTTTTTGCCTTTGGAACTTCAGCCATCAATCCTGGACATCTTGAATTTTGAGCTTGGAGTTTTGTTTTGACAATTTTTTAGACCTACTATTATAAAACCAAAAAAAGAAAAAAAAAAAAACCTGATGCATGAGACCAGCCCTTAGATTGGTTATGGGCACCCTGATCACTCAGTGCTCCTTAGAGGACTAACGCAGAATTAAAGTGTCATCATTGTTATAATCCTAAGAAGGACTTAGCCAGGGATCGGTTCAGGGTTGTTCGCAGGTAGTGTTGCAGCGGAAGTGTTGACCTCAGGTCAGAGTGAATGTAAAATGACTAAGATAATAATAGCATGTATACATCGGGTATATATAGGAAATACAGGGAATACGAAAAGACCTAGACCAGCCATGCAATCTATGGGGTACATTCCCTTATTACAGCGAAATTCAAACCGTGCGGCGCGGGAACCCGTTTCAAACCCGTTCCCGTTTTTTTCACTTCAAATGTTTCTGCCTGCATCGGATCTGACGGTTGCTGGTGTCGCTTCGACTCTTCTGACTCCTCGACTTCGTACTCGGTAGAGTTGGCTCCTGCAACGTACAAGAATGTCTTCTCATAAAGTTTCATATCTCAACACTCCCCTTCATTCCTGTGCGTGCTGAGTGCTGACTTGCTTGACTATTCCGGTAAGGTTGGAGCAGTGCTGGTATTGCTGATGTGGCAGTCGTTTGGTGTGGAAGTCGGCTGCCATCTCGGTGTTAGTGCAGCACGCGAGGTCAACCTTGGCTTAGTCAATCTCGTCTTTGACGAAAAGGTACCGAAGCGCGATATGCTTCATACGGTTGACAAATTCTGGTTTGTTCGCGATCTTGATCGCGCTCTGGTTGTCGCAGTGTAGGCGAAAGGTGGGCGAAGTTGGGATTTTTGCCTCCAGAAGTAGCTCTTGCAAGTAGAGTCCTTCACGAACTGCAGCTGTTACGACGACGTATTCTGCTGAAGCTGACGACAGGGCAACCAACTCCTGCTTCTGCGAATTCCAGGAGATTGGGCCCATTGGTTCTGGGCGGAAGACGAAACCGGTTCGTGACCGTCGATTGGCGGGGTCAGCGGCATGATCTGCATTCACGTAGCCAGTGAGGTTAAAGGATGTTGTTGTCAGCGTGGAGTAGGAGAGCCCGATGTCAGGCGTGGAAACGAAATACTGTAGGGCGCGCTCCAGGACCAGCTGGTTCTCTGTTAATTGCTTGTGGGAGTATTGTGCCAGTTGGCTGGCGATGTATGAGAGGTCGGGTCGACAGGTGACAGAGGCGAATAGCAGGCACCCCAGTTGCTGCTGATACAGTTGGAGTCCTGCGGGCGACATAGGTTTGTTGTCCGGTTTTTAGTTGGCGCTGGGGGTTCGGTAAGGAGTTGAAAGTTGTGCGAGAGAAATTTTGAAGCGTTCTCCGAGCTGTTCTGCATACTTGGAGGCTGACAGGTAATTTGTTTCTGGCGCGTAGGTGATGTTCAGCCCCATAAACTGTGTGACTTTGTGGTTGATGGTGATGTCAATGCGCTGCGCCAGGTTCTGCTCAAACTGGTTCAGGAGCTCGTTGCTTATGCCAGTGTAGAGCAGGTCGTCAACGTAAACCATTAGGAGGGTGTAGTCGCCGTTGAAGTGAAGGCGGTACATTCCCGGGTCGTGTGGCAGCTGCCTGAAGCTGATATCGTTGAGTATCTTATGCAGGTGGTGTTGCCAGAGACGCGGCGCTTGCTTGATCCTGTAAAGGGACATTTTCAGCTGGTAGACCCTGGGGTCTCCTTCCCCGTAGGTGTGAGGTTGTTCCACGAAGATGGTCACGGCGACCAGCGCGTATAAGAACGTGTTTTTAACGCCGATCTACCGCAGTGGTAGGTGCTTAGCGACAGCGATAGCGAGTAGAATCCGGACAGAGGTGTGGCGACTAACGGGGGCGAATGTTTGTTCAAAGTCCATAACGTGGCGTTGGTCATCCCGTGTACAACCCACCTGGCTTTAAAGCACTTGATGGTTCCGTCAGCGGTGGTCTTCAGACGGAAGACCCATTTTTTGCTTAGCACCCTTCTCTCCTTCACTGCTGCACGGTCGACTAGAACCCAGGTGTCGCGTGACTCCAGTGCTTTCAGCTTTGCGTCCATGGCTGCACGCCACTCCTTGGCGTGTGGTCCCGTAAGAGTTTTAGGCTCGACGATGCGTGGAGCGGGGGTGACGGCAGTGTGAAGGCCGAGAAGTTGAAGGCCTGTGACGTTTGTCGCGCCTTCGGCTTCCTGAGAGGTGACTTCCACCACGTCGTCGTCATCACTGTCATATGCAGGTGACGGGCTGTTGGGAGGATCGTGGCGCCGCGAAGGTCCAGGTGGGGGAGTGTCATCGTCGTGGTCGTCATCACGCGGTTGAGGAGGTACGCCAGGATGTTCATCGGCGGGGTCGCGATCGAAGATGGTTGCAACTGCCTCATCTTCCGACGAGGCGAGGCTTCGGCCGCTGTTAGCGTAGGCCTGAGCGACGTTCCTGCGCTAGTCTTTGATCCACTGCTCCAAGGTAAGCCGCTCGTAGTAGAGAATGTCATGTGCGGGCACGATCTTGTTGGTGTTGATGTCTAGGATTAGCCATCCCTTGTACTCGTAGCTGAGTCCCAGATGGACACCCCAGCGTGCCCGCTCGGTGAACTTGCTGATGGTTGTGGATGTTGGCATGTACTGCACCATGCACCCCCAAACCCTCAGCATGGAGGGGTCTCCCCTTGAGCCGGTCCACTTCATGTGCGGGGAGAGATTTCCCTTGTTTGTCGTGGTCGGGCGAAGTAACACTCTAAGTCTCGCCAGCCTCGAATTGGCGAGGTAACACTCTAAGTCTCGCCAACCTCGAATTGGCGAAGTAACACTCTAAGTCTCGCCAGCCTCGAATTGGCGAAGTAACACTCTAAGTCTTGCCAGCCTCGAATTGGCGAAGTAACACTCTTAGTCTCGCCAGCCTCGCTTCGCCACAGTTCGCCGAAACGGGTGTTCTCAAAAGCGCCGCCCGTGGGGCTCGAACCCACGACCACAAGGTTAAGAGCCTTGCGCTCTACCGACTGAGCTAGGGCGGCTATTTGTAGTGTAAAAAGTGGCGTGATGATGTGGTTCGTGGCGTAGGGCCAGTATTTCTTGGGGAGGTCGGACTGGTTCATGAGCGCGCGGACCTTCGTCATGATGGTGCGGTTGACCCACTCGGCGACACCTTGTTGCTGGTGAGCGTAAGGGAGTGAGATGTGGTGCTTGATCCCCTTCTCCGTGAGGAAAGCTTGCAGTTCGTTGTCGCAGAATTCCTTTGCGTCGCCCGTCTGCCAGATCTTCAGCTTCTTCCCCGACTCTCGTTGCGCGTGCACCAGCCTTGGAGCGAAAATCAACATTGGCCACCCAGACATAGCGTGAGTATGTGTCGATGAAGGTGAGGGTGTGGCTTTCACCGTTGATTCCTCCGTATGTTATGATGATGGTTTAGGGGTAGACCTTGTGTAGTTTCTTGTAGCGGTTGGTGCTTGGCTCCAGGGAAGGGTAAGCTTGGTGCGTGAGGGCAACAGTGGGACAGACGGTGCAGGTTGTTGGATGTGTTGTGCTTAGTGGTTCTGTGCGGTCAGATCGCAGAAGTGCTCCTGGCTAAAAAACTTTGAAGCGGAGGCAGTTGTTGAACGTCTGGCGCGAGGGGTGGCCAAGCCGCTGGTGCCATAGATCGTCATCTACGCGGACTCCAGGGGCGTGCAGGTATCGTGCATGGTATTCTGCTGCCTCTGCTTCTGTCTCTTGTGGGATGTGGAGCACAGGTCCTTCTTCTTCTCCCGGTTCTATTTCGTCTTCCTCTTCTGCTTCTGGTTTTGCTACTGTTTCTTCTTCTCCTTCTGCAGCAGCAGTTGTCAGATAGAGCGCGATGAAGTTGCGATCGGGAATGATGTTCAGCGGGGTTCTGGTGCCTTCGATGAGGCGCGCCAACGAGAGACTGGTCCGTAAATGTCACGTGGCGGTGTTGCAGGCTCGTTGCCTTCTTCGAGGCCAGCCCAGGAAGATTCCCAGATGAGAGGTGAGCGGGGTGGTGATGGTAGATTACTCAGAGGTCGTCCGAGAAGGACTGCAACCCTCGATAGGGTGCGCTCTGCTGCCGCTTCTCGTTCTGCCTCCTCCAGTTCTTCTCGGGTGAGCTCCCCTTCAGTCACACCCCAAGCACCGACGGTGTCCAAGCTGCCTCCGCCGGTGCCTCCTCTGGTGCCCCAACCGCTCACGGTGCCTGGTGCATCTGTTGCTGATCCCCATGATGCTCTGGTGCCACATGTTCCCCAACCTCCGCTTCGTGCAGATTCTTCGTCCCACCCTGCGGCCCGCTGTTCTTGATACAAGCGCTCTCTCTCCTATGCTTCTGCTTTCTCTTCCTCTTCCTTGACACTGAGTTCATCAGATATCTCAGGGTCTTTCCACTCTTTGTCAATGTGGCGGTAGACCTCGCGAGGGTAAGGATCGGGTCGGTTTTCTTCATCGAAGGTTCCAATGGTTGCCTCCTCAAAGATCCATCGAAGGGTTTCTGTAGTGGGGGTTGGTCGTTGTTGTTTTGTTATGCCAAGCTCCTTGTTTCCAGTGCCAAAGATGCGATGGGTTGTGACTGTTAGCTCCATTTCTAACATGCATTCTGGTTCCACTTCTGCGCTTTCCGCTTCCTGAATTGCCGCCAAGTCTCTTTCGACTTCTTCTGTGCGGCTTGCCGCCAAGTCTCTTTCGACTTCTTCTGTGCGGCTTGCCGCCAAGTCTCTTTCGACTTCTTCAGTGCGGCTTGCCGTGGGCGTGAAGCAGGTGGTGCAGAGTCCATCAGGTCCGGGCTGGTGCAGATTTATCTCACGCGGCTAAGTACTGCATCTGATCCAGGGCCGTCCATCAGGGTGTTTCCGGGAGTCTTCGTCTATGTAGGCGAAGTCCAGCGGAACAAGGTCCATAAGCTCGTCCGATGTTGCCCTGCACTTAGGTATGTCGAAGTCCAGCACGTAGACGCCGTTGATTGAGCGTGCTCGCCCGAGGTACTTGTGCGTCTCGGCGGGTGAATCTGGAGGCACGTAGTTGAGGATGAGGTCACGAGTGTAAGGGTCGGTGGTGAATGTGACTCCACAGTCAGAGAGTTGTGTCGCTGATAGAAGGTTAAAGTGTAGGTCTGGCACGTATAGCACGTCGTTGAACGTGATGTGTGGGTTGTTGTCTCGTGCTTGCAGTACGACGATGCCTTGACCATTGGCGCGTAGTTAGCCGTTGTCGGCCACGGTGACGTAAGTGGGAGAGGGGGTGCGACCGACCCCACCATGTGTTGTCTGCAACATCTGACCAGGTACCAGTTGTTGTGGGTCGTGTTGTTCCTTCGCAGCAGTAGCGTGAATCGCAGTGTGACGGTCGTTGGTTTGTCGATTAAGAGGAAGTCTTATTCCTCTCGCCATCCGAGGAGAACCAGCCGTTGGTCATGGCGGTGAGGCGGACTCTCCCTCAGCTGGATGGGTAGGTGCCATTCTTGACGGACTTCATCTTCGTAGTAGTAGTGCCTGTCGGTGAGTGGATAGTTATGACCCACTTCTGGTTGAATTAGTTCCCCAGTGGATTCTTCGTCTTCGTCAGGAGTAGTAGCTCGTGGGCGACGCCTCGTCGCCATGTTTGCAATTACGTTTCGTGTTGCTCCTGTCTGTGGTGCTTGTGTCTGTTGCTGCTGCTGCTGTTGTTGTTGTTGTGCAGGGGGGCGAGGAGCTTGGTGTTGAGGCTGAGAATGACGAGCGTCTTGTCGGCCGACCCAGTTGTTATGGTGAGTGGAATTCGGGTGGCGGTTTTTTGATCATAATTTGCATCGATCCGTTGAGTATCTGAAGACTTTGCATATTTTGCAATAGTGGCGCCTGGGTTGTCGTCGCTCTTCACGGTTGTCAGCGTAGAAGGCGAGGCGCTCTCATCGTGGCGTGAAACTTGTCCTGCTCGAGTCCATGTCCTGTTGTTCAGTGAGGAGAGCGGCGCATAGAACAACTTATGAGATTACCCCTCGTTGTCGGAGTAGCATCTTGCAAGTCCTTGGATCACGATGTTTACGGAAATTTCCTCCGAGATCGCGCGTCCATGCTTTGTGATTTGATCACGGATGTTCCGACGGCGATTAATATACGGATTTTCTTTCTCCTCCTACCCCATTTTTGTCTTATGAGTTGCTGCAGGAGCCTGCTGGAGGTGACTGAGTCCTTCAGGTGATATACCTCAACGAGGTGCTTCCAAGCTTCAAGTGCTGGAGTCGCGCTCTCTTTGTAAGAGTGGATGCCGAGTTGCTCCGCGGGCATCATGTTCCTTAGCAGCACGTTGTATGCCATCAGGGACTCGCTGTAGTACTGAGCCCTGGCGTCTTCTGTGTCATCCACCGATTTAGGATAGGAGTCATCAAAGGAGTGGTAGATCTGCGCAGTTTCTAGGAGGAGCTCCTGCTCAAAAGTCTGTGTATAAAAGTCTTTGCCGTCAAATGCGGTGCTTGTCTTGATCTTGGAAATGTTGAGAAATCGTGCTTGCGCATGGTTGATGGCTTCATCACTGGGGCGGGGGGCAGTTGGTATTGATTTGTCTGTGTCGAGGAGAAGGTGTGTGGGGCGTTTTCACGGCTTTTCGTGGCTGGTTGAGCAGGTTGTGCTGGTTGGGAAGAGGTTCCCGAGTCGCCATGCCGCAATGCTTGGAGGTCTATCTCCATAGTTGACAGTCGTTGGAACAACTGTTCGAGTGCGACGGTGCTGATCGTGGTTGTCGCCTCATTTGACGCAGTCGGGTTGGATTGTCCTTCGGCAGTCAGATCCGTTTGGCCTCCTTATCCTCCGGCCATCTTGGTCTTGGAGCGTGTGCCTCTCGCCAGATTTTGGTTCGGCGAATTTTACCGAAGTGTGGTTGCGAAGAATCCCTGAATTGCTCTCATACCATTGTACAATCCTAAGAAGGACTTAGCCAGGGATTGGCTCAGGGTTGTTCGCAGGTAGTGTTGCAGCGGAAGTGTTGACCTCAGATCAGAGTGAATGTAAAATGACTGAGATAATAATAGCATGCATACATCGGGTTTATATATGAAATACAGGGAATAGGAAAAGACCTGGACTAGCCATCTACTCTAAGGGGTACATTCCCTTATTACAGCGAAATTCAAACCGTGCGGCGCGGGAACCCGTTTCAAACCTGTTCCCGCTCTTTTCACTTCAAATGTTTCTGCCTGCATTGGTCCAGATCTGACGGTTGCTGTTGTCCCTCGTACTCGGTAGAGTCGGCTCCTGCAACGTACAGGAATGTCTTCTCATAAAGTCTCATATCTCAACAATCATCTCAAAAACACATATCAATCAGTGTTCCTAATCATTGTTACACTGATCTTCTTGCTACGATGAATTATGATAGCATCGAATATGATTTGCGGAGCACAAGACACCAGCACCACGATGCCTCGAGGCCAGAAGAGTCAGAGTAAACCACCAAACTGAACTTGAGAAGTTTACCATCTGGCATGAAAGATGCCAGTACAACAAAAACAGCTGGCGGTATTGAAGGAGCTTGAGAACTGAAGTAGCAGGTCATGGCGCAAGTCATAGGGAATATGGTAGAGCACGTCACCTCTAGCCGTTTTGCACGATCGATGGTGCAAAATTGATCCTCCGTCATACTGAAATTTGGATGTTTGCATTCTAAACTTTCGCAACCAACCACTACAAACTCGGGGTGACGCATCCTAAGAATTACGTTGATGTCTGTTTCAGGGCCGAACTCGCTACAACGCATACTCATAGTGTCGTAAGAACCCAAAACACTGAAAAATCGGTGTCACAAATTCTAAACGCTGGAAAATCAGGGCCAGTGCACAAAAACTCCCTGAAAACCAGGGAAATCAGGGTAAAAATCTTGACTTTTGAGGGTCTACATCAGACCTTGCATTTTGAAATCATACTTTAGTGTTTCGGTATAATTTCCGCGTTATTGGTCTGTTTATCACTTTCAAGATACATTGTAGAAGGAACCTTAACAAGTATAGTTTACAAATTGGGAACCACTTGGTGAAGGTGAAGTTGGAGAAGGTTAAAGCCAACAGCTAAAATAGTGACCCCCCACTTCTAGTTGGGTCCACTTGAATATCGAAGTCACTTTTTTTGGGTTGCGAAGCAACCTATTACGATCGTTATGTAATTTTTTTTTTCCTCCTCTATTTATTCACATTGAAAATGACCGAAAAAACTTGCCATTAGAGCCCAACACGTGGTATGGAACTATTATATCTCTTCCAATTACTTCGTTTTTCATATTTAGCATATGTATGAATTAAGTTCCCCTTTGGTGTTATTTTAAACATGCAACTGTATATTCTGTAATGCATATGCAGTAATATTCTGTCGTGCATGCATGCAATGGATATAGTGAGCCAAACATTGAATGATAATGCTGAAATATGATGTATATGTTATAGTTGTATGAATAATATATGCATGTACTATACCAGTGTTGTGAATACGTAAGATGATTGAAATGCGTGATAGTTAGTTGACCCATACACTAGGCTACCGCATCCCCTGCCTAGCATGGGGGGGAAATCAATAGCTTAGCGTATGAATCATCCAACAGTCACATGAAACAACACAATCTATGTGATTTAAAAAAAAAGGTCAATTCCATCAAATCCAGTTCAAATGGACACACTCACTGAGTGCGCAAAGAACCTTCTCGGAAATGATAGTTTGATCCCAATTTTTAAATCTCATAGACATGTGTTATTGATGCAATAGAAACATGAATGAGAGCACATACGCACACAACACAACGCATATTCACACAAATTAAAGAGAAAGTCCCTATTAATACCTTTCATCTCTCTCACACTCATTGTTCTCACGCTCGCGTAAATGTGTACGCGTTTTCATAATTTGATCAAATGTATAATAATTCACCCAACAAAATTGACTCTATAAACCCCTGTGAGCATCTTCTCCGCTGTTCCAAATCGCTCACAGCTTCACCAGCGCTGCACAAAAAAGAGGGGGCAATTTTCAAATGTAAGAAAAAATGGATATACATCAATCAAAATACTATTATGATGAGTACATATAGATAATCACAATAAAAAATGTGCTCACGTCTTGTCTCCTTTTGGCGGGTGTTGACGAAATCGGTGTGCTCGATGTGTCAAAGCTCGTCGGAGCATCGCTCGACTGCGTGATCGTCGAGATGTCCAAGATGGTCTTGCTCACGCGTGCTCCGCTTGAACGAAAGTGAACCTTCAATAACAATGGGACGAAACAAATATAATAACTTGAGTTAGAGAGCTGTCAAAAACCACAAAAAAAAAAAAACCATACTAAAGTGCACATTTACCAAGTAAACAAAAATCTTAGCAAAGATATTAAAGACTAATAATTGACCTTACATACCTTCACATGCCACTGGCCTCGAAGAGCATCCAACGCATTTTGACGCTCGCCCATTGTCATGGAGTGGAAATCCGAAACCTGAAACCTTGGGAGCAGTCGTCCCAAGAGTTCAGGCTGGATCTCCAATCCCTGAGCCTGCGTCGTGAACGAAACTGAGAATGAAACATAGGGAAATTTATATTATAACAATGACAATATACTTAAAATTTGTGGAAAACATGGCAGACACCAAAACAGAAATGCTGGACATGATGCTTACCACTCTCGTGAACAACAAGAGTCATTGTCACGTTATCAAACGCGCGGACTGATGTCGCTTTGTGGACGCGACATCTGTGGACCCCCGAAGCCGCGGAGGTGAAAACAGGCATTCCGCAAATGGAATCTCCTGCACCAGCAGCGCAGACAACTCGACTGTCGTGCACTGGGTCTCTGAGGTCTGCTGCAAGTGTTGCTATCTTCTCTTCGTTTGTTACCATCACCAATGTGTCCACATGAGACATCCTGATCAGTAAAAAGAAGAAGAAAAAAAAAGCAAATGAATTTCACATTCGCTAGTAACAACTCACTCGCGCAAATTTTAATAACTTACAAATCCACAAGACCGACGTCTTGTAGCTCGGTGACTGGTGCATCCGTCCTGACGGATGCTGGAACAGGATCGAGAATGACAATGTCCGAAGGCACTGTCGTCGTGAAAACTGCCGATTTGAGATACACGTTGCTGATGAAGACAGGAACATCGGTAGCATCGGGGTGGTCTGCAAAATATCTCGCACAGCTGGAGTTGAACCTGATGGCGGCATCCCCGAGCGCTATCAAAGCGCTCTTCATCGTTGAATCGTGGATGCGGGTCGTAAACTTTGGGAGCACGCGGTCCGGCTCGAAAGACGAGATCTTGAGCCTGACAGAAATGCAAGGGATCTGGAAATAAAGGAGGTGAATGGTACAACTGAAGTGAAAATATAGAATACATGCAGAGAGACGTACCATAATTACCTATTACAATGTGTGGCATGAATGAATTGGGATAGAACAGAAAGCAGAAATGTGTATCACAAATCACACAAGTAAGTGACAACGACAATACAAGAATCATACGTAGAATGATTTAACAAATATCGTTGTGATTCTTACCCTAGACTTATCCTCGCCTCCATAGAAGCTCAAAAGCGTGGGAGTAGGCAAGTTTCCCACGTTCAGCCGAGGAGACCCACTGGCCTCGATCAGGTGTGAGCACCGATGCGTCCAGTTGAGTTGCGTGCGAAGACCTCCAACCAGAATCCTGTACGTATTCAGTGCATAAGTTGTACAACCAAAACTTGTAGAATCAGATAGACAAGTCTAAACAAAGCTTACCAGGTGGGGGGTGCGCGAGCACCGACGGTGCGATGGACTTCATAGACTTTCCCAATGGAAAGCCTCATCAAAAAATCGTTCATAGCTTCCACATCACATCGACCAGGCCCCCTAGATTGTGGCCACATCACCACCTCTGCCACGGTGAGATCCTCATAAAAAACGTAGATCTTTCCAGGTACAAATTTCGCAATGTTCTTCCCGAATCCATTCTTCTTGCCTATCACCACGATTTTCACATGAAAATCGCTTCGGGGAAGTCCTGCTTCCACCTCAGCATCAACCCAGTTGAGTTTCACCTCAACAGATTCCTGCATATGAAAGAAGTTTACAAGCAAGAATGGTAGTAATACGATATAGAACCATGATAACCAAAATGATAACGCAGTATGTATAGCGTATAAAGAAACTCACCTCCCCCGAGTCGTGCGGAAATGGCGGAGGATCTGTCGTAAGCACATGTAAATAACAAAACAATACGTGTATTGAAAATGTTGAACACAATATACAGTATGATACGAAAGAATAAAGCGAGGATCAATCATTGATGCATGCATGTAACATGTAAGATAATGAATATGATGTATGATCTGATACAGATGATATATCGTCATGATGTTATTCAACAACAGCGTACACAGGGAAATGGTCAGAAAAATATGTTTCACCGACATATACTTTTAGACGTGTTTTGAAACAATTGCTCCAAATATGATCGATAAGTGTGCCATTTACCGTTGTAGGATCTACAATGAATTGCGTAAAACCATGGAGTTTGAAAAAACGTTGATATTTAGGATGCGTACCAGCATTCATATCGACATTGAAATCGCCCAAAAAAATCATGTTACAATTTGTATGCTTAGTTATGATCGATGTAAGCATATCAAAAATGACATTATGATTATGTTGATTGGTTGGATTACGATAGCAACCGGTAATAACTACATCTTAAACATTAACGTTGATGGTAAATGTCAATAATTCGACTTTTGAATTTTCAACATACTGTACGTTTCTGATCGAAGTATGATGGTATAAAACAATCCCCCCAGACTTGCAATCAAAACGAAAAAAACTTAAATATGTTGTTTGTCGAATTCGGTAACTCATCATTATCGCCCAAGTGTGTCTCAAATATAATTATAAAATCAAATCCATCAAGACTGTTGATATTAACATCTTTGTAATGCCCTCGAAAACTTCTTACATTTTGGAATGCAAACTTAATCAATGACGATTTTTGAATAATCGCACCAATCGGTATTGGATCCAAAACAAGAGGCTTCTCACGTAGACGACGCATTTCCGCTACTACGCGAGAATCAGTTTTGATGCATGCTTCTGAAAATTTTCGAAGGAACAGTCGAGAAGGACTGCGAAATCGACTCAAGGCAACATATGCTCCTTGGGGAAAGACTTTGGACTCAAAATGTATGACTCCACTTTCAAAAGTGGCACCTTGACTTCGGTGTAAGCTTATCGCATTACTTGGTCGCAATGGAAACTGCATTCGAGAAATCGTGTCATAGCGAGAATTCACCGAAAATGTCTTCTCTATTCGTTGAATAGGCGACCAAGATGCTCTTACTCCTTGAATTATCGTAGAAAACAACTGTCGAGATTTCATGCGCATATTACTGCCTACTTCTACCGTACTGTGTGCATTCAATGTAAAATGGACTGCGACGCCAGGTGTGCCATTAGCAAGCCCGTCTGACGTATCCACATTACAAACCATGTGCACACGCGAGCCGATAAAAAGCTCAAGAACCGAATATAACCCTTGTGATAAAGTTGTCGCAAATCTATCTGGGGTAATGGGTTTATCTTTTCTGTATTGATCAGTCCCAAACAACGCGCAATCTAACGCCGGGATTGCGTATTTCTCCTCCAACGAAGATGAGAAAACATCGTGATTAAACAAGTCAATAGCTTTATCGGTGCAACACAAATGTTGCAAACTTGTCTCTCCCGAAGGAATATCAACTTGTCGTTCACGTAACAAACGTACGTCCGTAGGAGTTTGGGCTCCTTCGCGTAAACGATTTAGCAATTCGGCAAATCTGACCTCCTCACGTTGCTGCATGATCGTCGTAAGCTCAACAAGTTGTACACGTCTCCAAATGTCTAAATCGCATGTTGAAGATAAGCTGGTACGGTCGCTGAAACAATGGATATCGCGCACAGGAGGTAATTGGAAAAAATTCCCCAACAACAACCATGTGCAAACCTCCGAAGGGAACGTTCGCGTTATTCGTAAGTTCACGAAGTCTAAAATCTATCCATTCGAATGTGTTTCTCCCAACCATTGATATTTCATTGACAATAACAACCTTAACGTCTCCAAGTCTTGATCTTAAAGTATTTAACCTGTCCGAAGTCAGTTTTTTTATACGACGATTCTGCGCGACTGGAATCATAAGAGCATTATGAATTGTATAACCCTTAATTTGAAAGGCTGCAACTCCTGAGGGAGCTATTTTCAACACTTTGATCGTGTTGAAATCTGTATAGATCTGCGCATGGAATGTTTTGATTAGTCGATCGTGAACCGTTCTAATCAAAACAGACTTTCCAACGCCGGCACCTCCGCTAACAAATATGGACAAAGGTCCACATTGAAATGAACGACGCACTCCACGTACGATGTGATCGGCAATTGCACGTTGCTCTGCATTCAACATGCGTTCCATCGATAGATAATCACTTTCGTTTGCAGCCACTGAATGAAAAATGTCGGTGGATCGGACGAATTTGTCCAACCCAAGTTCGACGCCAATATCAACGTCTTCATTTGGTGCCGTTTCGCTATCAAGATCGTCGACATCGTCATCCACATCGATAGCGTCTTCCAGTGCGTTTATCCACGTATCTCCATTCATCGAATATTCATTCCTCTTGATCGAAATGATATCATTGTTTGCCGCATAGATTCGGGCCACGTCGCTAGATTCACAAGCTTCTTGACGAAAAGAAACGAACAATAATATCTGCTCGCGCATATAGTTATCGTTATCAATATCACTATGGTAGTTGACGTATCGAATTATATTTTTTCTTGATCGCTCGCGATAGAATCGTCTCTTGGAAGACATATCAGGACCGATATGAGTTTTATCACTCGTTTCCTCATACTCAGATGAGAAATCTGCGAAACAAATAGCCTCCATAGCTATTGGTCGATTCATATATCGATCCAATAAGGCATATGGTGTGAAAATGTCTGTCGATTTAGGATCCAAGCCTTCCAATTCGGCCTTTGTTTTCAATAATAATAATCGTCTGCGTAGATGATTTGTATTAATAAAAACAAAACCACGAGTAGTTTTTTTGTAAGGAAGGCTCAAAATAAGTAAATAGCTTCTTGGGCGCTAATTTCTTGAGTGTTTAGTATGTAATTTCCAAGATCTCGAAGAACGTGTAAAACACCCGTACCTTGCACCGCTGCAAATCTTTTTGCATTCTCAATTATTTTACTTATACCTTTACCCGATTTCGTCATATATGCAGCAATATACATTGCCACGCTATATGGATCGATACACAATTGAATGTCCATATTTCCTCGCCAAACGGAAAGAATCAGTTCATTGAAATTGTTTACGTAACAATCACGTACATCCCTGGCATGAAAAAGTGTTCGTTTTTGTTATGAGTTGTAAAAGGAGTGCGCAGGTAAACGAATAACGAGGCTGTGATTCAACAGAACTGAGAATACAATGAATGTGCAGACTAATGTAGGGCTAGCCTAGCGAGGAGGGAAACTCGGACGAGCGCGGTTTGGAGCAGGTTTGGCGATGGGAAATGCCGAAGGCGACGCGAGGAGCCTCGGCAGCGTTGAAATCGGCCGAACGTGCAAAGTCCGAAAATCGGGTTGTACGCGAAGCAGTCAACCCCGATAAGGAATTCGGAAAAATTCCTTACACTACCCCCCCCTCCTTAAGAGAGGCAGTCAATATCCGGAACGCGCCTGCGTGCCAGATAATCACCAATAAGGCGTGTGGCGTCCAGCAAGCCGGATGGCACCCACGTGTCGTCCTCACTCGTACGGTCAGTCCAGCGGATTAAAAAATCCACGTGGCGTCCAGAAGCGTCTAGTCGGACCCTGTGAGCGAGAATTTTGGAAGGGTCAAGTGTAGGCTCCGGGACAGGTCGTGCCGTCGGGGCAGCTTGCTGACGTGCGATGTCGGTCGTGGCTGGCACGAATTTGCGAAGAAGGCTGACGTGGAAGGCGTCGTGAATTCGCCAGTCGTCGGGTAGCAACAGCTTCGCGGTGACAGGTGTCACCATCTTGATGATTTTGAAGGGTCCGCAAAATCGTGATCGTAGTTTGGACGGACCGGGCAATTTGAGGTTTTTCGTGTCAAGTAGCACTAGTTGCCCAGTAGTCAGGACGAGTTCGCGGCGTAGAAGGTTGGTGTATTTTCGGGAAGTAATATTCGCCCTGCGAATTGCGTCCGCGGCCTTCTCTCGGATGCTTTGAAGTTCTGTCACAGAAGTTTGCGATCTTGGGACGGGGTTGTCGAGCGAAGTTGCCGTGGGAACCGTCGGATCCATCCCGTAATTCAGGAAGAACGGGGAGTGATTAGTCGTGCTTGACGGTGCGTTGTTGAAGGCGAACTCCAACATGGCGAGGGAATCTTCCCATCGTGCGGGGTCGGGGCAGTTTGTCCGTATCAGCTGCTCCATGGTCTGGTTGGTTCGCTCGGTCTGTCCGTCCGTCTGTGGGTGGTATGCCGATGAGAACTGTAGCTTCGTGCCGTACTGCGCCAATGTTTCCTTCCAAAATTTCGACGTAAACTTCGGGTCTCGGTCGCTGATGATCGCCGAAGGGATGCCGTGCAGTCGCACGACCGTTGAGATGAAGAGGCGCGCAGTTTCTTCGGCTGTGATTGTCGTTCGGCATGGGGCGAAGTGCGCCATTTTTGTGAAGCGATCGACGACGACAAGAACAGCGTCGTTGCCGAACGGCCCAGCTGGCATCCCTGTGACGAAATCCATCGTCACTTGCTGCCACGGTCGTTCGGGTGGCTCGAGGGGTTGCAGCAATCCAGCTGGCCGTTGACGTGTCGATTTCATGGCCTAGCACACTCTGCATGAGGACACATAGCGCTGCACGTCGTTAGAGGAGTCAGGCCAGTAATATTGACGGTGCAGTATTTCTGGGTTTTGTCAACCCCATAGTGTCCGGAGAAGTTTGAGTCGTGGACCTCCTGGATGAGAAGTTCACTCAGCAGCCGGTAAGCGGGAACTTAGATCCGGTCGGTTCCGGCTTTTAGGTAGTAGTCCCCCTTCTGCGTCGTGGCCTGCTGATGATTTCCTGTCGTGAAGAACGGGTCCGTAGTGTAGCCGTGGGTGAATAGTCCGGTAAGTAATGGGTTCGAATGGGTGATAAGTACTGAAGCAGATTGTACGGTCGGTCTGGTCAGGGCGTCGGCGATGTTATTCGCCCCCTTCTTGTACGTGATGCGGTAGGTGAAGTGGCTCTCCATGTAGTCGTGCTTCCGAATTTGTCGCGGGTTGAGGTTGGGCTGGGCTCGCAGGTACTGTAGGGACTTGTGGTCCGTGCGCACAGTGACGTCGGCGCCCACCAGATAGCAGCGCCACAGTTTGAATGCGTGAATAATGGCGAGCATCTCCTTGTCATGAATCCGGTAGTTGCAGCTTGCGTGATTCGTAGGCGATCGGCTGCAGCCCGTTCCCGAAATCTTGGAGTAGCACAGCTCCGATGGCGAAATCAGAGGCGTCGGTTACAACTTCGAACGGCTTCGATGGGTCGGCGATGCGCAGCACAGGAGGGGAAACGAGAAAATGCTTAAGCTCCTGGAAAGCCGCTTCTGCGTCCTCCCCCCACACGAAATTCTTGTCCTTGTGCAGCAGGTCGGTCAGCGGGCCGGTTATCCCCGCCATATTCGGGATAAACCGCCGGACGTAATTCACGAACCCCAGAAAACTCTGAAGTTCCGTGACATTAGTCGGGGCCTTCCACTCTTGGATGGTCTTGATCTTCGCCGGGTCGATTTTAATGCCATCGCGGGAAATGACGTGCCCCAAAAACTCCAACTCCTGCTTAAAAAACTCGCACTTAGAGCCCTTGGTGATGAGACGGTTTTCCTGCAACCGTTTAAATACTGCGTCCAGGTCGCGGAGATGCTGCTCCCGTGTCTTGCTAAAAAATAGGATATCGTCCAAATAGACGATGACACATCGGTCTAGAAGATCCCTGAAAACCCTGTTCATGGTCAGTTGAAATGTCGAAGGCGCGTTCGTGAGGCCGAAAGGCATCACCGTGAATTCGTAACTCCCGTAGCGTGTGCGAAACGCGGTCTTGTGACAATCGTCGGCGAAGACCCGGATCTGGTGGTAACCGCCACGTAAGTCGATTTTCGAGAAGTAGCGAGCGCCGCGAAGTTGGTCAAGAAGGTCGTCGGTGCGTGGGATTGGGTAGCGAGATTTGATGGTCACCCGGTTCAACGCGCGATAATCGATGCACATGCGAAGCCCGCCGTCCTTCTTCGGAGTGAACAGGATCGGTGCCGCGAACGGGGAGGTGCTCGGCCGAATGAACCCTTTCTCCAACAGTGCGTCAATTTGTCGGCGTAGCTCCTCGAGTTCCGGCAAGGTCAACCGCCACTGTGTCCGAACAGTTGGTTGCGCGCCAGGTTCCAGCTGGATTTTGTGGTCTTCGGGTCTCTCGGGTGGCAGTCCAGGTGGCAGATCGTCCGGGAAAATGTCGGGGTACTGTCGAATCAGCTCCGCTAAATCCGGAGGTACAGCTGCACACAGCTTCTCGATGTCTTTTCCGTCGGTGTCGACATCCAACTCGCGTAAGCAAACAGCAAGCAGCTGCGCGCCTCGGTTGAAGTGGCGAGATATAGTGATGGCTTTGACGCACGGGGCTTGGATGTAGTCAGGTGTCCATGCAGGCAACTTAATTAGCCCCTCGTGCTTGCTGATGCTGCACGATCCCGTTGTCCAGTCGATGACGGGGTTGTGCCGTCGCAGCCAATCGCGTCCCAGCAGGACGTCGCAGCCGTCCAATGTTGTCGCGAGGAACTTCATGCTGAAGCCGAAATCGTCGCCGCATTCGATCCTGACCGTCCGTATTTCTTCCGTTATCGCCAGCGGCGTCCCATCCACGAGGCGAGCGTCGATTTCGGGCAGACACCTGTCAAGTTGCAGCTTACATTTTTTTGCGCTCGCCAGATTGAAGAGGCTATGGCTGGCCCCTCCATCGACGAACATTTTTAAATTATTTTTTAACACCTTGCCAGCGACCAGCACAGGGTGATCCACATGTGTATCCCCGTTATTCGGCCGAGTGCGATCGATTGCATGAATCGGAACCACGACTCGGTGGGGATGGTGGGGTTCGGGCGACGGAGCATAGTCAGTAAAGGGCCCGCTAATTACTGACTTTTCCCATTTCCCTGCTCCTTCCTGTCGTTCCCTGCTGGCGACGTTTTCTCGGGGCAGTCTTTCATGTAGTGACCCGTCTTCCCACACTGGAAACACGGTCCCTTAGGCGGTCGGTCGGGTGTATTGAAGGCGTTGATAGTGGCCCGATGGGTCTGGCCACGAAAACTGGTTCCATCCCTGGAAGCCGTTCTCGCGTACTGCATCAGCGCATCTGTTGACTCCGCCAGCCGTACAGCTTCGAGGAATGATGTCGGGCGGTTTCGGCGGACCTCGTACTGTATCTCGTATTTAAGGCCGCTGATGTATTTATCCAACCGCTCTGCTTCCGACATGTCATCAACTTGGTCGGCGAGGCCCATAAATGACGCCGTGTAGTCTTGGACAGAAGCCATCTGCGACCAGGCACGCAGCTTCATGCGAGCTTGCTCCGAGGCGTATACATGCTCGAAACGGTTTCGCAAGGCTGCGCCCCACTCATTCCACGTGCGTATCGTGGTCACTCCGAAGATTGATTGTGCCACTTGATTAGTCGCTGCAGAGGTCCCGTCTGCCGCATGTGTCACACCTGTCGGCGTCCCTGTTTCCAAGGTTCGGCGCCACCATTCAAGCGCTGCGCCTCGAAGAAGCGAGACTGCGTAATTAATACGCGTGGCATCGTCGTTAACTCCCGCAGTAGTGAAGAAGACCTCGACACCGAACAGCCACCCCTTCACTGTAGTCGTCTTGTCCGTAGGATTGAATGGGGGCGGATTGACGGGCTTGATCTTAATCGTTGTCACTGTAGTTGACGTTGCTGCTGCCGCTCGCTGCCTGTCTTCTTCTTCGAAGTCACGTGTGAGCGCATCCAACGGATTGCTCATCGCCTGACTGTTGCCCTCGCCTTCGTCCACAGGCGACTCCTGACGCGCTTCACCTCGCGTCTGGCGTAGCTCGGCGTTTTCCTCCCGCAATGTTGTCACTTCCGCCATTAATGACTTCATGCTCGCCTGCATTTCTGCCATTTGCGCCATCATCTGGTCAACAGCCCCCTAATCCATGTGTCTGGCACTTCGTCTGGTGGGCAGTCGGGTATCCGTGGCTTTCAGGCAAGTGAAAACACGAACTATCGGAGTCGGGCAGGATTGAATTAACAATCCCTGCAACCAACCGTCGTGTAGTCACTAAACCAGCCACACCCGTGCCACCAAACTACCCTCGGAAAGCGGGGTGAACTAGGAAAGTAGCTCTGATACCAGGTGTTATGAGTTGTAAAAGGAGTGCGCAGGTAAACGAATAACGAGGCTGTGATTCAACAGAACTGAGAATACAATGAATGTGCAGACTAATGTAGGGCTAACCTAGCGAGGAGGGAAACTCGGACGAGCGCGGTTTGGAGCAGGTTTGGCGATGGGAAATGCCGAAGGCGACGCGAGGAGCCTCGGCAGCGTTGAAATCGGCCGAACGTGCAAAGTCCGAAAATCGGGTTGTACGCGAAGCAGTCAACCCCGATAAGGAATTCTGAAAAAATTCATTACAGTTTTCTAAGGCCTACACGCAGACAACTGATATAATCGTCGTATGTTAAGCACACTGTATCTAGGAATAATGCAAAAGTTAAGTTAGAAGTTTCGATTACGGTAAGAGATTTTTACCAAGAGAATTTAAGAATTCATCTACTGTTTTCCTACTCGATCTATGTTTTTCCACATCCACATCGGCACATTTTTTATCAAAGGGCATCAAAACCAGAGTTTTTGGAAGTGGATACTTAGGTATACCAAAACGGCATTTACGCGAAGTCCGGTTTTTCTTTATTCTGCATGTTCTCGTATGGTTATGAATTTGCACTTTCAATGGGTCGCTTGTTTTTGGATCCCCAGCAAGTTCTTGTGCATGGCACGATATATGCTTATCGGCAAATGCAAGTACCCTTTCTAAAGGAATTGCGGGATCGCAAGCTAGAAACTCACTCCATATTAGACAATGAGTATGAGGGGCACCTCGATGTTGAAACTCGTCGAGAGCAAAATAATCTACGACTCCTCCTAATATTCCGGTTTTGTTTTGTTATAATCTCTCGAAATAATGCATTTTTCCGTTCAACGTAGTATCGCGCGCTAACTACAGGGTAAGTACGTACGAGCAAAGCTATGGTCTCGAAATCCAAAGGTGGAATTATATTGGTGTTTGAAATATTAGCTAAATTTCCAGTATTCCTGTTATGTTCCAATAAAATAACGTGCAGATCGATCCATTTTGTATCGGCCATAGATATGGTTAAAAAGAACGTTGGCGGACCTAACTGACGTATCATTGCAAACAAATCTTTTATACAATTTTCTAGGTACTGTGACTGTTGAGTGCAAAATGTGGTTTGCACGTCAACCTACCGCCTATTCGCCGACGGTAAAGGAAAACGAGAGCTTCTGTTTTAAGGTAACTTGTGGAGTGTGAGGAGCGCATTTGTGTACTTTACATTTGTGCGTTTACGGTTTGTGAATCGCCTTAGCGGTTTATGAGTTACCGTAAAGTGCCACCTATAGGACCCGGGGGACTCTCTACAAATGCTTGAAAAAGTGCTAGGGGGACCCTCTGGCGGATGCAAAATTTTAAGACCCGGGGTACACTTATTTATCAACTATCATTCTGTTCTTTAGGGTGTACGGCTTAATCCGGGGCGGGGGGGTCTTATATTTATAACGAAAAACGGCATTCGTGGGCGGATTTCGCGCGAGCGGCGCGTCAGATCTGTGTCAGAATTCGAGTCTGACACAAACAAAGTGTCAGAATTCGAGTCTGACACAAAAAATCGTGTCAGAATTCAAGTTTCTGTCAATAAAAGCTGACTCACAATAGCAATTACAACTACTGTATACAGAAAAGGGGGGTCTTATGATGATTAGGGGCAGAAAGGGGGTCCTCACAAATCCTGCCCAAATAAGAGTCCCTCTGCTCCTTCAAGAGTCCCGGGGACCCTCTTACCGGCGGGTCCTATAGGTGACACTTTACGGGTATGTGCATTTTTGTGTGTGAGTGCATTTCATGAATGCTCATGAGTTTCCATGAGAGCGCATGAAGTGTCGTGAGTTTCGGTAAGTTCGCGTGTGTTCGCGATTGTTCATGAGTTTGCGTGTGTGCTCATGAGTTTTCATGTATTTTCGCGTGGGTTCGTTTGAGTTTCTGTGTTCATGAAAGCTCATGAATGTTCACGAGTTTTCATGATTGTTAATGAGCGATAGCGAGTGTTTCTCGCTGTGAGATTTTTTCTCGCGTTGGTCAAGCGAGAATCGCAAGAGAATCAGGACCGCGCGTGGGGTCCCGATCTCGCGTGTGGCCCCACAAGGGCGAGCGTGTGCGTGGCACTGTTGCGACCGTGCACAGAGCGCACGATCGCAAAAGGACATTTGAAATGATCGCCATGTCCTTGCTCAGGACAGCGCACGTTTGTGCGTTGTACACCCTAATGCTCACTCAACCGCCCAATCTGAACACGCCCACTGCCACTCCATACGCCCAGTGGTCGACATTCACTGCCAACGGCCCGCGCGTTACTAGCCCACGACAAAACGAAGATCTTCTTGACCTCGAATAAGTTATTCGAGTTTCCCAGACAAGACACGCCAGGCTACCCAGATACAGTCCCATTCTCCCCGTATCGAGCGCTTGCTCGAAAGAGGAGCACAGGGAAAGATGGGGAACGGGACTGAAATGGGCATCAGGTGTACAGCACGACCGAAAAGTCGGCCGTGCATGATTGCACCCCGCAGGGGTGCGCGTGGGTTTCGGGGGGTGCTGAGGAATCCCGAAGGGTGCTCGGGATTGACTCGAGATTTCAGTTGAATAACTGAATCTCGAGCTTTGACTTTTATGACGTGGCAAACATAATACTTCGCTGGAAATTCACGCCACATTGTGTGATCATTTCGACAAGGTACAAAACGGTAAATTCCGTTTTGCAACGGGAAAACGGTTTCCCCACACGAGGCTTCATGAATGCTAACGGTAATTTATGAGTGCTCGCGAGGGGAGTCAGCAGGGGCGTTTGGATCAAGTACAACTCGAAGTCAGTTATTCTAAGGAAGCGGATCAAGCCAAATGCATGAAGTTTGACAACCGTTTTTCTATGACAACATGGCGAAGTCCTAAATTACAGTTTCACAACTGTAAAATGTTTGCCTTGTGTTTGCTCTAGTTCGTGCTTAGTGCTTTCTATAAATGTGTGTTTGTGTTTGATTGTAATAACAACTTTGACGAGTGAAAATATTCTCTATCGACGTATTGACGCGAGGAGAATTTTCTGCACACGTTCCAATCTATTGTCAACGCTTCCGCATACGAGTTTGGGAGTGCTCTAGTGCACACGACGGTTTTCATACCTAGGGGATCCCTCTACAAACACGGACCCTTGGATAGGGGCTGGTTTTACCAGGCACCCAAGGACCCTTGGAGGTGACCCCGTGGGGACTACCTAGTGTGATTTAAAGGTGTGCTAAGAGTGTCTAGGTCCCATATAGCAGTCAACAGTCGCGACATGCGAAGGCTTTTAAACTCGTTGAACAACGTATCGTTTTTTTGTAATAATTTACGTGTATCAATATTCAGCATATCCTTAGCAGAATATTGACCAACATGCTCGATCATTTCTCGTCGCACACGTGTGCCAACTACGTTGTCCATCTGAATTAATTCTAGCTTAAACATTTTGAAGAAAATGTTTTGCGGACATGAAGAAAAACGCGCATCTTTATGAAGGAGTTCCCATTTTGCAATATCTCTATATTTTAAAGAAGTCAAATCCATATTTGGCAATCGAACTTCTCCGCAAAATAGGGTAGGAAATGCTAACTCCTCAACATGCTTGTCCATTAGAATCGGCAACGGTCGCGACCTTTCTCCAGGCGCCATTTCGACAACAAACTGCTCCAAATTTTGATATAATGGCTCATTACATACAATAGTATCCAAAATTCCGACGTTTAAATCGGCTTCGTCTATATCGACTTCCACTTCTTCATCGTCCAATTCAGTCGTACCTTTGTTCGTTTGATCACAATTTCTGCGTGCTAGAAACTGATTATGAAGCTCAATATCTTCAATTTCTTGTTGTAACTCGGACATTCTTTCATTATCTAGTCTAATTCCAAATTGTTTAAGTGAACAAATCTTTCTTCTCCAAAAACGATAGGGCTCGCAATATCTTAGCAGGCCTCACGTTGTCATCATACACGTTATGTGCGTTTTGTAATTTGTGTTTAAAACACACACGGACAGTATGAGCTTCTTGTGGTAGACGAGACAGTGCAGTTACCATATCAACAACTTTGACTGGAACATTGACTACTCTGTCGCCGCGTATCTTGTACTGTTTTCCAACGTGCGTTTGCGTAATGCTCGAAAACACAACGCGCGGTGAAATTAAACGTTCTTCCAAGTCTGTCAATCCCGTAAGATCATGAGGTTGTTTCGGTAGCAATGCTCCCCCTTTCTGAGAAAGCGTGGGCGTTTCTTTGCCCATGATTGCTATTTTGCAACTATTACACACGTTTGTAATAGTAGATGCACCGTCTTCTACTTTGAACAATTGGCGTTTGAACAATAGCTGATCACAACTTTTGCACGCATGTGTAGGTCCTTCTTTGGATACATCTTCAAATCGGGACAAAGCTTCGTCAACAATTCTAGCTTGCTCGTTCGATACATCGTATCGAACTTCCAGGTCATCGAACAAGTCATCTAATACCTCATCCCGAATAAGTTTGCCATCCTCGTAAAACTCGTCGACATTGAATGACAATGTTTTAGTGCATTTAGGACCGAATGCCAAATGCAGAAAATATTGTCTTGCGCGTGCAACCGATTCTTCAGAATCCCATTTTTCGTATATGTAGTTACGTCCATCCACCATTATACGAAAGCCGAATTTCTCGCAACCTTCATGGACTCCGACGTATAACTTTGGAGGAGTAGTTTGTGGGTTTGTCCCACGATCGTTTATTTTGTAGATCCTGTCGAAAAACGGTATGTCCACGAGCTTCCCGTTGTTGATGAGATAACGCCGATCAAACGGAAGCTTTTGACTTGTCTTGAGACCTCGATACTTCAAAATATAGTATTGTCGTGCCCAAGCAGCATGCCGATTTGTTGGAAATCCGCGAACATACATTTTTTTATAGTTTACCATTAATCGTACGGTGAAACGAGATCCGTCTTTGATGAAGCCTGCAAGGCCTTCACTGTTTGGTGCAATGTTTGGGATTGAAAAGTGAATATCTCCATTAGAATCAATCTGCTCGTCAGACATGCAGAATCTTAGTTTGTCGTCTTGCTTTTTATCGTCAGGCACCGTCCGTGTTCCATTGTGTGGAACAGCATCGGATGTCGTATGCTTACGCTGCGTGCGAGGCGAAACCGACCCAACTCGTGCACCAGAAATCCTGGACCGTTCTTTACCTTCATGCGCTGCGTGCATACGGTCAGAATGCCCACTGGTTGTTTGCTCAATTGACAGTTCCACACCTTCTTGCACTCTGTCAATACGAGTTGGACGCGCACTGTATACTCGCGCAGTAGTTACCAATCCCACTCATTCTTTAGGATTGCTTGACTGATCCACAACTTCCTCACTACAAAAAAATTGTGCACTCCTTGCTTGCTCAACCGAATCATGCTGCATGCGGTAAGTTACTGATTCAACCCGTCTATCAGGTACGCTTGAAACTTCAGAAGCAAAAAACGAGCTACCCCAGATTTCACCCTCATTACACTCTTCAAGTAAAGTGTAATGGTTGTTGGATAACAACAAATGAATCTGGTTATCTCTAGATAGAAATTCTAACCCTTCGTATTGCGCCCACTCGCGAGAATTAAGCCATACTATAACTGTTTTGTTCATTAACTCGCAGAATGCTCTGATTTTGCACGTTGAACCCCAAACTGTTTGTTCGTTGATATATTGAACATACTCGTCTACCGTCGTTAACGACACATCGTGACACATTGCAACCAAGTCTTGGTATCGTGACCAGTTGGCGCAAACATGCTCAACAATTCTCACTTTTAATGGGTCCCAATAATTATCATCATTCCATGTTGCTAGTGAGGGACATCTATACAAACATGCTCCATCGCCACGCACGAATCGCCTACGAAATACATACCTTCGCCTTAACTCACCGTCAAGCGAAGGCCCCGTGAAAAGCTTTACTGAAGAAGACGCCATAGCTGAACGAAGACAACCGTCCACAAAAATGCCTCCCACGTTACCTGCGTGCATACACGATTTCGTATTAATGAATAACAAAAACAATCAGTTGCGAAGATAAGCTGAAACTGGTCACATTATACAATGGTATGACAACTTGAACTTAATAAAGAATGATAAATATACTTAAATGAGTCAAAATTATCAATGTATTATTAAAAATAATTACCCATTACAAAGTAATGCAATGGAATAATACGATAAAAAATAACTAACTTCAGCGCTCTCCACAATGGTAGAGTAGATCACTACAATTAAATGTTTTGCTGATGGTTCTGAAAGAAAATGAATAGCACAGGTAGCACATTGTTTAAAGAAAAATAGTCAACATTTAACAACGAATATCCTTCCAATTTATCCTTCTTATTCATTATGCACGTAGAAATTCCATTCCATGGTGAAGCGTAACAACGATTATCCAAATACATACTC
This sequence comes from Closterium sp. Yama58-4, assembly GCA_947470075.1. Taxonomy (NCBI): domain Eukaryota; kingdom Viridiplantae; phylum Streptophyta; class Zygnematophyceae; order Desmidiales; family Closteriaceae; genus Closterium; species Closterium sp. Yama58-4. The sequence continues at coordinate 564,110 of CANIUD010000125.1, read as the reverse complement.
TGATCCTCCACACATTCTTAAATTAGCAATAGAACCAACCTTCGTTTTTATATGAACTTATTAAACGGAAATACCAACTCTAAAGAAAAACGTATAACTACTGGCATAAAAAGAAAAACACAGAATCATATGTTCAACACGATTCAGAATTGGTTCTGTAGAACACATACTTGAATTGCAGAGAATTGCTCAAGAACAGCTACTCAACGAATTGCGAACCGGAAATTGTCAGAAAATATGGAAAAAACATAAAAACAAGCAATAAAACATCACATTAATTGATGCACTTAACAAGCTACATGACACAAAGTTATTATTACATAGCTGCAGTTACAACTTTCACACTTAAAAATGCACATTGGAATTTTTAAAATGAAAACAGATCATAACATCTGAATGTGTAAAAAAATAAAACCTTCAATGGATGATGTTACCTCTGTGGATCCCGAAGAGAACCTTCAACCACATAAATAAGGAAAAACAGAAGCATAACAAAAAACGAGGAAGGCAGAAAACATGGGGTAGTCTTAAAAAGGTGGATATAATGTGGAGGGCAGCCTAAACAAAAAAAACTAACAGAAGATGAGAGAAGAAATGAGGTTTGCAGCTAAGAAAAAAAATAGCTTGAGAATCAAAGACACGGTGATAAGCAAAAACATATAACTGCTAAAAAAAAAAAAAAAAAACAATAGAAGCCTCATTTTACACTATCATGTAGATATCTGACTGTTTTTATAGAAAACAAATCAGATCATCTCAAAACCAAAGACAAGATAGACTTAGTGAATATCCTGTGCAACTGGAAGTTGATAAAGAAAGAAAAATGCAATGAAACCATTCAAAAACCATAATAGTTGTTTCAAAAGTGCATGTCAATAATAGTAATTGAAACCGTGACAACACAACAAAGATTTGAAGACAAAGGAAAAAATACACACTGAAATCGTCTTCGTCTTTGAATCCAGCGGGGAAGCTTTCTTCTTTAGCGGCTGATAGGACACACACACGGGATTCGGCATGGGGAAGCAATCAAGGTAAGGCAATCAAGATAAGAATTATCTAACAAAGGATCTGTTTAAACTTAGCTTCTCAAACAGAAAACAGTGAAAGAATAATATTAGAGACATCTCATAGCTGTTCTGGAAAGTTAGAGCATGGAATCTCACCTATGGACGATGTAGGAAGTGGCTTGGCTGGAAAATCTAAGGTAAAAGAACAAGAGTTGAAGGAGACTTGTGATAAGAGTTTTGAGATTGAGATTGAGAAGAGTTGAAAGAGACTTGTGAGAAGACTTCACAAACAGCAGGCTCAATGTTGTCAAACCCAATGGAATAAGACTTGTTTGAGGAGGAAGAGAAAGATGGGTGCTTTCCCACAAAACGTTTTTTTTTGTCCTGTGTGAAAACTGCCCTTGAGGAGTCTATCATAAAATGTATCATGAAATTTGCTCACATTTTGATGCACATTCCTCAATTTGAACTGTTTTTGTTCCCTATTGTCACTTATCCAAACAGTTGTTTTTATTGGACAGAATCAAATGGTCCCTTTTTATGTTATTTTGTCTTGCCTCACTCAATGTTCAAACAATACAAAATCTGCACATGGCAATAGGTAAAACTATTGGCTTTAGTGAGATGGGTCTCAAGTTGGCATTTGTAGTTTGTGGCACTTGAGATTGCATGGCAGATGCAATCGAAACATTTGGAATCAGATATTTCTAGAATCAGATCAGTCCTCAATTTTACAGTTACAACATCAGAAATCGACACCTTGAAACCGCGTCAACAGTGGCGACAGCTGGCAGAAACAAATAAGTCAAGTGGCTTTGAGCAGTTTTAACAGCTGTCAAAAAGTTGTCAATCAACCGTTTTGACAGCTGTCAAAAAGCTGTTGTGTTTCCAACTGTCAAAATAGAAATACTCTGTGGCAACCTTGCAACCACGCGCTGCAGTTGCGGGTTGACGTCAACACCGTCGCCTGAAATTTCGCGCGGAAGAAATTTCGGGCTGACGTCAGCAGCGACACCCGAATTTCGCGCGCGAGAAATTACAGCTGACGTCAGCTGCGTCGCGCGAGATTTTGTGCGAAAATATTTGCAGCTGACGTCAGCTGTCTCGCTCGAGACTTCTCGGAAGTTTCTAGCTGACGTCGGCTTTCTAGGTAGAATCTTTTCGCGTAATTTCGAATCAACGCTGCTGACGTCATCCGAAAAATCGCGCGATAAAGGCAGCAGCACTTTGTCAGTAAAAATGATTGATAACTGGAAATATGGAAAAAAAAAATATGTAAACCTATTTCTCTTTGTATACTTTTATTAATATCTCACAGCCCTATCATGTATACAAACCGTCACCATCATTTTGGTTTATGTTTCAACAAACAAAAATAACATACGAAACGGAGTTTCATATCAAAACATGAAAGAACACGTACATTATTTTAATCCGAATGTAACAAACAGATTAATGTCATTGAAACTTCAAACGCATGTTACAATTGTTGCTTCGCAACCCTAGGATGATTTGGTCGCCTCTTGTTTTTTTTTTTTTTTTTTGGGAGTACAAGCGGTTTCCGAAGTGATCGCAACAGTTGGAAAATTATCTCACTACTGATTGGTGGCAAATTTCTCTCACATACATGTGCGAATTTGGCGTGAGCAATGCTATCACAACCATTCCTCGAATCAACACTTCACCAGTTCGGGAGCAAGCAGCAGCACAGCCACCATTCGTACACAGACGTAGCAGAGTTCCGTCAAAGTTGAACCTTAGTAGACTTGAGCGTGAGTGGCGAGAGGGGAGGGGAGGGAGGAAGAACGACGGGAGGGGAGTAAATGGCTCACAGAATCATGCTTCTTATGGACATAACAACAAAAGAAAATACGAACCAGCTGGCTTTCGAAGTGATTAGCACCTGACGGTCTTTAGTGACCAATTCCATCATATAGTTCTTCGAGCGGAGACACCGAGGGCGCAGGGGCGACTGGAGAGGAAGGGTGACGGGAGAGAGGAAGAGGGACGGGAGAGAGGAAGGGCGACGGTAGAATGGAAGCGCGACGGGAGAGAGGAAGGGCGACAGGAGAGAGAAGGGCGACGGGAGAGAGGCAGCGCACACACATATGCACGATCTAGGAGTGAATGTTGGCCGACGAATGGAAGAGCTACGAGAAAAAGGTCTCCTTGGACTTGAGGTTGAGAGAGGTAAAAAATTAGGGAGAGAGAGAGAGAGGAACAACGGGATGGGAGGGGAGACCGTGAAGACCGACGGAAGGGAGGGGAGAGGAGGTGAACGTATGTAAGGGAGGGAAGGGGAGGCGAACGACAGGATGGGAGGGGAGAGGAGGCGAACCACGGATGGGAGGGAAGAGGAGGCGAACGACGGGATGGCGAGGCGACGGGCAGCACGGAAAGATAGCGAGTCGACGGGGGAACGTGAGCGCGATGGCCAGGGGAGGGAGGAACGTGAGCGCGATGCCAATGGGAGGGGAGGACGTGAGTGATAGGAGATGAAGGTGGACGGGATGGGAGGGGAGATTGCAAGGGCGACGGGATGGAGAGCGCGAAGGCGACGGGAGGGAGAGCGCGAAGGCGACGGGAGGGGAGAGCGCGGAGGCGACGTGAGGGGAGAGCGAGGAGGCGACGGGAGAGAGAGCGCGAAGGCGACGGGAGGGAGAGCGCGGAGGCGACGAGAGAGAGAGCGCAAAGGCGACGGGAGGGGAGAGCGCGGAGGCGACGGGAGGGAGAGCGCGGCGGGAGAGAGGATAAGCGACGGGAGAGAGGAGGGCGACGGGAGAGAGGAGGAGAGAGGAGGGCGACGGGAGAGAGGAGGGCAATGGGAGAGGGATAGGCGATGCGCGAGAGAGGAAGGCGACCGGGAAACGCGATGATTGCGCGAGACTTGGAAACACAATGCGCTAGTACAAGAGTGTATTACGCAAAAGCGCGAAGTTTATAACTACGCGCCTAGTCGGAAATTGTCGAGGTCCTAAGCTACTCAAAGTTAGGCAGAAAACTGGAATGATTACTGTAACCACCCGGATATAAGATCCCCCCCCAGTTGTAGACCCCCGGGTATCTAATACAGACGAGGGTCTTATATTTGGGTATGATTTTGTTATACCCCCTTTTTTTACTGGAAACATTATAAGACCCCCCACCTTTACAGCGAACGTGTGAGTTTATAATAGAATAGAGTCGGTTTCTGAAGGAGAACATAACTTTTCCCCTTCCGATGAAGTTACGTGGGCATCGCACTGTCAATGTTGTGCAATTTTTTTTTCTCGCCATTACCAGGCTCATGAATCAAAGCTTGACCAGTTGTGAGCGTGATGCCACCTGGCAAATGCTTGGCGATGGGATCCTCATGGTCGTTCTTCGAGGTTCATTTGACTTGATTGGCTGTGTGGTTGTCCAATCAGAAAGCAATAAGTGTAAATTTTTTTATGGACGAACCGTCCTCGCAAAAACATCCTCGTCGTGCCTTTTTTTAGAAATCCAAAAACGAATCAAACACCAACGTGATCTTTGCATTCAAATACAAGTATAAAAAGCTTTGTAAAGATCGGGGTCTTATATTACTATTACCAGATGAGTAGACCCCCCACCATTTTTTCCCGTAGTTTTCATGAAACCCTAGGGTCTTATATCCGGGTGATTACGGTAGGAGTTCTCACTCTCTTATGTGAATAAACTACCGTAATGACTTAGAGGAAGTGGGAATCGTCTAGTGATGAACCCAAGACCAGCTTGAAATTGGAGTTGGGCCTGGCGACGGAAAAGCATCGCCAGGGAACGGTCGTGCGGATGCAGCACGCACGTATGCGACGGCTGATATGAACCTCGAAAATCGTTTTGAACCAATCAGATTAGTTCAACCTGCCTAACCGTTTTGTTTAGAACAGTGTTGTATCAGCCGAACTCATCGCAGCGATTTCTGTTACAATCCGAAGTGGGACTTTGTAAAAAAAGGATCGTTCAGGGTTGATCGCAGGTAGTGTCGCAGCGGAAGTAGTGAACTCAGGTCAGAGTGAATGTAAATGACTGAGAGTGATAATAGCATGCATACATAGAGTTTATATAGGAAATACAAAGGAATGCAAAACGACCTAGACTAGCCATGTATTCTAAGGGGTACATTCCCTTATTACAGCGAAATTCAAACCGTGCGGCGGGGGAACCAGTTTCAAACCTGTTCTCGCTCTTTTCACTTCGGATGTTTCTGCCTGCATCGGTCTTGATCAGACGGTTGCTGTGTCGCTTCGACTCTTCTGACTCCTCGTCTTCGTACTCGGTAGAGTTGGCACATGCAGCATACAGGAATGCCTTCTCATAAAACTTCATATCGTAACACTCCCCTTCATTCCTGGACGCGAAGGGTGCTGACTCGCTTGACCACTCCTATGAGGTCGGAGCAGTGCTTGAACTGCTGACGTGGCAGACGCTTGGTGAGGAAGTCGGCCGCCATCTCAGTGGTCGGGCAGTACGCGAGGTCAACCTTGCCTTGGTCAATTTCGTCCTTGACGAAGAAGTACCGTAGTGCGATGTGCTTCGTGCGGTTCACGAACCCGGGCTTGTTCGCGATCTTGATCGCGCTTTGGTTGTCGCAGTGCAGGCGAAAGGTAGGCGAGGTTGGAATTTTCGCCTCCTGTAGCAGCTCCTGCAGGTACAGACCTTCGCGAACTGCTGCTGTCGCGGCGATGTATTCAGCTTCAGCCGATGACAGGGCAACCAGTTCCTGCTTTTGCGAGTTCCAAGAGATGGGGCCGGTTGGCTCCAGGCGGAAGACAAAGCCGGTTCGGGACCGTCGATTCGCAGGGTCAGCGGCGTGATCTGCGTCCACGTAGCCGTTGAGGTTGAAGGATGTGGTTGGTAGCGTGGAGCACGAGAGCCCGATGTCAGGTGTGGAGATGAAGTACTGCAGGGCGCGCTCCAGGTCCAGCTGGTTCTCGGCTACTGGCTTGCGGGAGTACTGTGCCAGTTGGCTGGTAATGTACGAAAGGTCGGGTCGGCATGTGACAGATGCGAACAGCAGGCAACCCAGTTGCTGCTGGTACAGTTGAAGTCCGGCAGGGGACAGAGGTTTGTTGTCCGGTTTGTAGTTGGTGCCGGGGTTGTGGTAAGGGGTTGAGAGTGGTGCGCGTGGAATTTTGAAGCGTTACCCCAGCTGCTCTGCGTATTTCGAAGCTGACAGATGAATTGCTTCTGGCGCGTAGGTGATGTTCAGGCCCAGAAACTGAGTGACATTGCGGGTGATGGTGATATCCATGCGCTTTGCCAGGTTTTCCTCGAACTGGTTAAGGAGCAGGTTGCAGGTGCCAGTGTACAGCAGGTCGTCGACGTAGACGGTGAGGAGGATGTAGTCACCATTGAAGTGGAGGCGGTACATTCCCGGGTCGTGCGGCAGCTGCCTGAAACCGATCTCGAGAAGAATCTTGTGCAGGTGCTGCTGCCAGAGACGAGGCGCCTGCTTGATCCCATAGAGGGATTTCTTTAGCTGGTAGACCCTGGGGTCTCCTTCTCCGTAGGTGTGTGGCTGCTCCACAAAGATGGTTGCGTCCACCAACGCATATAAGAATGCGTTCTTTACGTCGATCTGTCGCAGTGGCAGATGCTTAGCGGCGGCTATGGCGAGTAGGATCCTGACGGAGGTGTGACGGCTGACGGGAGCAAAGGTTTGGTCGAAGTCGATGCCGTGGCGCTGGTCGTATCCTCGTACGACCCATCGTGCCTTGAAGCGTTCGATGGTTCCGTCAGCGTTAGTCTTGAGACGAAATACCCATTTTCCGCTTAGCACCCTTCTCCCCTTCACTGCTGCACGATCGACGAGGACCCAGGTATCACGGGACTCCAGCGCTTTTATCTCAGCGTCCATAGCTGCACGCCACTCCTTAGCGTGAGGGCCGATTAGGGCCTGGCGCGGGTTCTTGGGTTCGACGGCGCGGACGAGGGTGGAGACGGATGTGTGGAGGCCGAGAAGTTGTAGGCCAGACACGTTTGTGGTATCCGTGGTGTCGGTGATGGGGACTTCCACCACGTCGTCATCGTCGCTCTCGTGGCCATGGGATGATGTGCTTGGTGCGGTTGGGCGGCGGGATGGTCCGGGCGCGGGAGCGTCGTTGCTGTCGTCGTCGTCGTCATCGTCCGTGCGAGGACGAGGCGGAACACCGGGATGGTCGTCGTGTCGTCGTGATCAAACGTTGCTGCTGCTGCTTCATCCTCGGGAGATGCAAAGCTGCGGCCGCTGTTGACGTAGCCACGAGCTTGGTTGCGTCGTTCGTCCTCGATCCACTGCTTCAAGGTGAGTCGTTCGTAGAAGAGAACATCGCGTGCAGGAACAATCTCCTTGCTGTCAATGTCGAGAATGAGCCACCCCTTGTGCTCGTTGCTGAGCCCCAGATGAGTACCCCAACGCACGCACTGAGCAAACTTGCCGATTGTGGCTGAAGTCGGCCGATATTGAACCATGCACCCCCAAACTCTCAGCATGGACGGGTCTCCCCTTGAGCCGGTCCACTTCATGTGCGGGGAAAGGTTGTCCCTGTTGGCCGTGGTGGAGAGGAGGTTGTGCAGGCGCGCCGCGTGGTTCATGGCGTAGGGCCAGAATTTCTTGGGTAAGCCGGACTGGTTCATGAGCGCGCGCACTTTCGTCATGAGAGTGCGGTTAACCCTCTCTGCAACGCCTTGCTGTTGGTGAGCATAGGGGAGGGATATCTCGTGCTTGATTCCCTTCTCGGTAAGGACGCTTTCCAGCTCGTTACTGCGGAACTCCTTTGCGCCATCACTCTGCCAAATTTTCAGCTTCCTCCCCGACTGCCGCTGTGCGTGTGCGAGCCAGATGCGGAAGACTTCAAGGGCCTTGGATCGCGCGTCGACGTTGACCACCCAAACGTGGCGTGAGTACGCGTCGATGAAGGTTAGTGTATATTTTTCGCCGTTAAGCCCGTCGCAGGTGAGCACCATGAAATCGCTGTACACCTTTTGCAGCTTCTTGTAGCTGTTGGTGCTCGGTTCCAGAGAGGGGTAAGCGCTGTGGGTGAGGGCTGTTGTGGGGCAGACGGTGCAGGTGATCGGTTGTGAGGTGTTGCGTGGTTCGGTACCGTCAGGGCGGAGTAGTGCTCCTGGGAGGAAGACTCCGGCGCGGAGGCAGTTGGCAAGGGTCTGGCGTGAGGGATGGCCGAGTCGCTGGTGCCAGAGATTGTCTTCCGCGCGGATGCCACTGGTGCGCATGTAGCGTGCGTGATGCTCTACTGCTTCCGCCTCCGTCTCTTGCGGGATTTGAAGTGGGGGTTCTTCCTCTTCTCCTGGTTCGGTTTCGTCCTCTTCCTCCTCTGTTTATACTTCTGTTGCTGTATCCCCTTCTGCAGGTGCCGTTGTGATGTAGAGGGCGAGGAAGTCACGGTCGGGGATGATGTTCAGTGGTGTCCGTGTGCCTTCGATGAGGCGCGCAAATGGATCTGGACGAGAGATTGGACCGAGAGAGTCTCGTGCTGGTGTTGGAGGTATGTTCCCCTCCTCAAGCTCCGTCCAGGTACTTTCCCAGCGGTAGGGTGAGCGAGGAGGTGAGTGTGCAGGTGGTGGTCGCCCGAGGGGTATGGCGACGCGGGGAGATTTCTCTCCGCGCTCAGCTCGCAGCTCTTGTTCTGCTGCCTCCAGCTCTTCTTGTGTTAGTTCTTCCCCAGGTGTTTCCTTGGTGCCCCATCCTCCTGTTATTACCATGCCGCTGGCTCCCCAAGCGCCAGTGGCTGATCCCTGGGTGGCGCCTCCTTCCGGTTCGTAATCGTCGTCTCCCCATGCGCGGCGTCATGCGGATTCCTCGCTCCAGCCTGCCGCTACGCGATCTCGTATAGCTTCTATTTCTTTGCTGCCTTGTCCTTGTCTTGTTCTTCTTTGACGCTGAGCTCTCCCTCTGCGTCAGGGTCTTTCCAGGTGGGGTCAATTTCGCGACGGTAAACTTCGCAAGTGTACGGACGCGGGCGATTCTCTTCGTCGAAGGTGCTGGTGTTAGCTTCAATGATGAAACGGAGCGTTTCTGTTCGCGGCGTTGGGCGCGGGACGGGCAGTTGACCGAATTTTTCGTTGCCTTCGCCGAAGATGCGGTGAGTTGTCACAGCGAGCTCTTCTTCGGTCATGCCACTGGGTTCCTCCTCGGCGCTCTCTGCTTGTTCGACTTGCTCCGTGCGGCTCGCCGTGGGTGTGTGGCAGGTGGTGCAGAGGCCGGTGATGTCAGGCTCGTGCAGGTTGATCTCACGTAGATGAGGACTCCGCCGGACCCATGGTCTCCCGTCTGGGTGTTGCCACGATTCCTCGTTCATGAAGGCAAAGTCAAGAGGGACGAGGTCCACGAGCTCGTCGGATGAGGCTTGACAGTTCGGTATGTCGAACTCCAAAACATAGATCCCGTTGATTGACCGAGATCGTCCGAGATATTTGAATGACTCGGGAAAAGTGTTCCGAGCGTAGGTGAGGATGAGGTCGCGCGTGGCCAGATCCGTGGTGAGGATGACACCGCAGTCGCGAAGTTGTCCTGGCGAAAGAAGATTAAAGCGGAGATCCGGGACGTAAAGTACGTCGTTGAATGAAATGTGTGTGTTGTTGTCTCGTGATTGCAGGACGACGATGCCTTGCGCGTTGGCGCGCAGCTGATGATTGTTGGCGACGGTGACGTAGGTTGCGGGGGCGCGGCTGAGGTTCGAGACGCATCGAACTGATCCCACCATGTGATGTCAGCAGCAGCTATCCAGGTACCATGTATTAAGGTTGTCGGTGTTGTTGTTGCGTAATAGCAGCGCGAGTCGCGGAGTCACCAGTGTCGCCTTGTAGCGCATGTGAAAAGATGGGTCTTCATCCTCCTTCCATCCTACGGGTACATAGCGTTGATTGTCGTGTGGCGGGCTTTCCCGCAGCGTGATTGGCAGGTTCCAGTCTTGCTCGTCTTCGTCGTACTGATAGTAGTGGTCTTCAGTGAGAGGATTATTCCACCCTTCTTCCGGCTCAAGTAGTCCTCCTTGGAGCTCGTCTTCTTCGTATGGTTCAGCGGTGCGACGGCGCCGTGTCGCCATGTTTGTTATTACGTTTCTAGGAGCTCCCCCTTGGCTTCCTTGCAGTTGTTGTGGTTGTTGTTGAGCAGGAGGACGAGAGTTCTGTTGTTGAGGCTGAGAATGACGAGCGTCTTGTCGGCCGACCCAGTTGTTATGGTGAGTGGGATTTGGGTGTCGAAGACTTTGCAAATTTTGCAATAGTGGCGCCTAGGTTGTCGTCGCTCTTCACGGTTGTCTGTGTAGAAGGCGAGGCGCTCTCGGCGCGGCGCGGAGCTTGTTCTGCTCGAATCCATGTCCTGCTGTTCAGTCAGCAGTGCGGCGCATAGCGCGGCTTCAGAGAGGGTTCCTCGTTGTCGGAGTAGCGCCTTGCAGGGCTTCCACTCAGGCCCAAGGCCTTGGAGGATCATGCTGACGAAGATCTCCTCCGAGATAGAACTTCCGTTCATTATAATTTGATCACGGATGTTCCGACAACGGTTGATGTAACTGTTTGCTTTCTCCCCGTGCCCCATCTTGGTCTCCATGAGTTGTTGCAGGAGACGACTTGCAGTGACGGAATCCTTCGGCTTGTATACCTCAACGAGGTGCTTCCAAGCTTCCAGAGCTGGAGCGGCGCTCTCTTTGTAGGAGCGAATGCCGAGCTGTTCTGCGGGTGACATGTTGCGTAGCAGAACGCTGTACGCCATGAGGGACTCACTGTAGTATTGAGCCCGGGCGTCTTCGGTGTCTTCCACCGGTTTAGGATAGGAGCCGTCGAAGTAGTGGTAGATCTGCGCTGTCTGTAGGAGGAGCTCAAGCTCAAAACTCCATGTGTAGAAATCCTTGCCGTCAAATGCGGCAGTAGTCTTAATTTTTGAAACGCTGAGAAAGCGTGCTTGCGCAGAGTTGATTGTCTCGTCGCTTGGACGGGGGGCAGTTGTTGCAGATTTGTCTGAGTCGAGGGAGAAGCCGTGCGCGGCGGTATCGCGGCTTTTCGCAGCCGGTTGTCCAGGTTGAACTGGTTGGGAAGTGGTTCCCGCATCGCCTTTGCGCAAATCTTGGAGTTCTTTCTCCATAGTTGACAGTCGAGTGAATAACTGCTCGAGCGTGGTAGTGCCGATCGTGGTTGTCGCCTCATTTGTCGCAGCCGGGTTGGTTTGTCCTTCGGCCGTTAGATTCGCTTGGCCTCCGGATCCTCCGGCCATCTTGGTCTTGGAGCGTGTGCCGCTCGCCAGATTTAGGTTCGGCGAATTTTACGGAAGTGTTGTTGCGAAGAATCCCTGAGCAGCTCTCATACCATGTTACAATCCGAAGTGGGACTTAGTGAAAGGATCGTTCAGGGTTGATCGCAGGTAGTGTCGCAGCGGAAGTAGTGAACTCAGGTCAGAGTGAATGTAAATGACTGAGATTGATAATAGCATGCATACATAGAGTTTATATAGGAAATACAAAGGAATGCGAAACGACCTAACTAGCCATGTACTCTAAGGGGTACATTCCCTTATTACAGCGAAATTCAAACCGTGCGGCGCGGGAACCAGTTTCAAACCTGTTCCCGCTCTTTTAACTTCGGATGTTTCTGCCTGCATCGGTCTTGATCAGACGGTTGCTGTGTCGCTTCGACTCTTCTGACTCCTCGTCTTCGTACTCGGTAGAGTCGGCTCCTGCAGCATACAGGAATGCCTTCTCATTAAAACTTCATATCGTAACAATTTCAAGCTGGGACAGCCTTCACAATTTTATATTTCGGTTTTAAGCTGCATAATAGGCAACGTATGTAAAATTTGACTAAGGATCACTTAACGCATTCACCGTCCGCAAATTCACTTCCAACAATGAATGTCGCATCAAGAAGTTTGGACATAATCAAGGTGGATTCACGTTAGGACTGAGCGTGCCAGTGTTGACAAAACTACCGGCAGCTCAGATTCGACTTCAGACAAGCACGCGATTGTGGTTTGGCAGTTTGTATAAGAGATATGTAACTTGTCTGAAAATCATTGCCGCTCATAGGATTTTGTCTGAAATTTAGACAGAAAACTGTAAAGTATGAAATTGCAAAACTTTATATCAGAAAGCCATTCCATTTTGGTCTGGGAAAATAGGCCTTAGTTTTAAGGGAAAGTATTGGCTGCGTTCTGCAGGCACGACAGAGGGTGGGGAGGAGGTAAATAGGAACCTTCCCTCAACTGCGTTTTTTGGTTCAAACGAACGGTCAGCCCGGAAAGTCCTCGTTATATAGCCAGGGTCCTCGCTAAGATTCTAGGGGGCCTGAGGCATCAGACGGGCCCTTCGGGCAAGAAATTTGCTACTTCTGTGTTTGATTGGTCAGACATTTTACAAAAATCTTGTCTGACCAATCAAATAGGACAATGGTTAAAGATAGTTTCTGACTTGTTCACTGAAAAATCGGACTTGTTGTGTGTACTTGACTGGTCACGGCAGATTCGCTCTGACAGCAAATTCGCCCTGGCACGGTGGTTTCGTGCTGTGAGAGCACATCGAATTCGCCCAATCACAGTTTTGCGTTATCAGATAGCAGCGAATTCGCCCAGTCACAGCAGAATTACCCTGACACAAGAGCAGATTCGCCCTTACACAAGAGATTCGCCCTGTCAGAGCATGTTTCGCCCAATCATAGCAGGTCCGGTTGACATCTCAGATCAGGAAATGCTCGAAACTGTAGGCTATAACATTATTCGGTTTCAGATGAATCAGAAAATATGTTTCTGATGCATCAAATGAAACTAAAAAATGATTTCTAGCCAATCAGATGACATCGAAATCAATTGTAGGAAAATCAGATTATTCAAGAAAAAATCGCCTGATTTCTAAGACAAACAGACAAAAATTTCTGATAGCGAGGACCCTGTATATAACTTGTCTGAAAATCATTGCCGCTCATATGATTTTGTCTGAAATTTAGACAGAAAACTGTAATGAAATTTCAGGTCTTTATATCAGAAATTCATTCCATTTTGGTCTGGGAAATTAGGCCTTGGTTTTAAGGGAAAGTATTATCCTACAGTAATATATGATTGAAATGGGTCTGAAACTAAACAGGATTCATACTCGAATCTAAAACAAGCAACTCACAAACAGGTTGCCTCCCAAACCAGTGGCAACAAAAAAACTCCTGGCACCGATGGGGTTACATGAGAAAACCTGTTCGCATGAGGGAACTTAGTTCGCATCAGTCCAAGATGGGCAGTGGGCCACATCGCATAACCCCGGCTGTTAGAAGAACTAGGCAAGAATGATGCATTGAATGAAACAGTTGGGTACAAGTAGCAAACCCTAGTTGGTGTTGTACCCCATATTGGCTACCCCACTACAGCCTACCAACATATAACACATTACAATTTAACACACCCCCATAGGCAAAGTGGGGGAGAACAAAGGGTCACAAGACCAGTCCAGCAAAGCAACGCAAGCCCAGGGTGGATCACAACGTCACCACACTCCGAGCACAAGCAAAGGCCACAAGGCCAGTTCACATGCAGTGCTAGATATAGTACAAGACAAGCAACACAGTGATCAAAACCTAGCAAGCAAGCAACAAGATATATATAAAGTACAGTACAAAGAATGTCAAGCAGTGAGCAAGTGAGGAAACGTGGACACAAGGCCTAAAGAAGTACAGTGCCGCTGATGATCACTAGGCGGGAGCGCCTTGGTGAAGATATCAGCAGTGTTGGCCTTCGAGTCCACGTACACAAGCCGAAGCTGACCGCGCTGCTGAAGCTCTCGAGCAAGAAAGTAGCGAAGAGCAATGTGCTTCGTCCTGTGCTCCAGTCTGTGCTCCTGACACAAGGCAAGAGCCGCCTTGTTGTCACCGTACAGAACTGGAGGAGAACTAGGCCGCTCTCCCAAGTCAGTCAGCAGGTAGGTGAGCCAGCGTAACTCCTGTGCAGCCATGGCTGTGGCGTAGATCTCAGCCTCACAACTAGAGCCGAGAACAGAGGAAGAGCGGGTGGACCGCCACGAGACAGAACCAGAGCCAAGGCTGAAGGTGTAACCCTGTGACGACCGCTGCGTAGCCAGGTCGTCCACCCAAGAAGCGTCCGAGTGACCAGTGAGGACAACTCTGTCGTGTCCTCCAAGCACCAGCCCCATGCCTGATGTACTGCACAAGTAACGCAGCACCCTCTTAGCAGCCTCCCAGTGCTCTCGCCTGTGTCTCCCAGGTGCAACGTAACGAGCAAGGATGCTAAGAGGGTACGCGAGGTCAGGTCGCGTGCAAGTCATCAGGTACATGAGGCAGCCTACAAGCTCTGGGTACGGGCCACTCGGCTCTACGGACTCGTCCGAAGGTGGAGCTGAGAGCGAGTGGCTGGTAGCCAGAGGTGTGGCCTGTGGTGAGGAGAACTTGAAGCCGAAGCGCTGAAGGACCTGCTGCACCATGTGTGACTGAGTCAGGGTGATGGTGCGGCGAGCTCTGTCCCGGGTGATCTGCAAGCCAAGGTAGCTACGCAGTTCACCCAGGTCAGTGCAGGTGTGTCTCTTCTGCAGCTCCGACTTCACACGAGCGAGTGCCTCAGTGTCAGCAGTAGCAAAGACCAAGTCGTCGACGTACACGAGAATGTAGAACGGCGGCAGCGACGTGTCTGTGCGCAGAAACAGCGACGGGTCAGCAGTAGACGGCGCGAACCCAAGAGCCGCAAGTGTAGTCCTCAGTGTGTCGTGCCACTCACGTGGCGCCTGGCGGAGACCGTAGACTGGCCAGCGGAGGCTCCACTGGGTACCAGGAGGAAACGACCCAGTAAAGCCAGGTGGGCGGCGCAGCCAGATCTCCTCGTGCAGGCTGCCCTGCAGGAAGGCTGTGCTGAAGTCAAGAGAGTGAAGCTCGTAGTCACGCTGAGCGGCAACGTGCAGCAGAACCCGAAGAGTGGTCATCTTCGGGGTGGGGGAGAAGGTCTGGAAGAAGTCGACCCCCTGACGCTGACTGAAGCCTCTAGCAACATAACGAGCCTTGAAGACAGGCGGAGAACCTGGCGGCCGCTTCACCCTGAAAATCCACATGCCATCGACGATGTTCGCCCCAGGAGGGGGAACCTCGTCGACGTAGGTGCCTGTGGACTTCCAGGATGCCATCTCTGCGTCCATGGCTGTCTGCCACTGAGAGGAGTAGGGACCCGAGATCGCCTCTGCGTAAGTGCGCGGAGTGGGGATGTCTAGTGCATCCGGGTCTCCCTCAGGGGCAAGCAACCAGGCCACGAGATGAGGTACAGCAGCCGCGAGAGAGTCAAAGTCCTCCTGCCTGTCCTCAAGGACGTCCGTGCCAAGAGCACACTCACCCCCGACGGACGGAGGACAGACAGACGCAGACTCAGACTCAGCAACAAGACTAGCAGCGTAGTCTAGACGACAGGCAGCAGCAAAGTCAACCAACTCAGCGACTAGAGCAGACGCAGCCGAGGACTCAAAGGTAGGGTCAGTGACAACAGTAGCTAGGAGACGCGTGACAGTAGGGTGCTCAGCGTGATACCGGTCAGACTCAGGGTCCGGAACGTCAGGCAAAGAGGACGCAGGAGGAGACGGTAGAGGGACACGCTGAGGAGCAGTAGAGGGACGCAGAGTCATGTAGTGAGTGCCTGGGACAGGAGGAGGACGCTCACGACGGACACGACGACCAGTGCGAGCAGTGCGAACAGGCGACGCAGGACGAGACTCAGGCTCACGACGCTCTGTAAGACCTCCTGTGGGACCAGTGTAAGGAGAGGGAGCAGGGAGAGGCGAGGTAGGCGGTAACTGTGACTGCGGCTGGACAGGCGGGGGACACCCTACGGAGGGAGGAGGACAAGGAGGAGGAGCCTGCCCAAGAACCTGCTGAAGGAGCGGTACGAAGTACGGCCGCGGCCGCGTAGCGTCTCCAGAAGCAGAAGAGACTCCAGCGGCCGGGTCCTCAGTACCAGCAGGAGCTCCAACGTCCGGGTCCCCAGCACCAGCAGCAGCGCCACCGCTCGGGTCCTCAGCTCCAGCAGCAGCTCCACCAGGTGGGTCCGCAGCACCAGCAGCAGCACCACCCCCAGGGTCCGCAGCACCGCTAGGAAGAGCACCCCCAGAGTCGGCAGCTCCAACTCCGCTAGTACCGCCAGCGCCAGAGTCCCCAGCTCCAGCAGCTCCAGTCGTAGTGCTCCCAGAACGACCAGTCCCGGCAGCTCCAGTACCCCCAGTACGAGCACCCCCAGGACGAGCAGCTCCAGCACCCCCAACTCCAGCCGAGCCACTAGGACGGCGAAAGCGCCGGACGTACCAGTCACGAAGCTGCTGCGGTGTGAGAGACTGCTCAGCACCCCGAACCGGAGCACCCCCAGACGCAGCAACCCGAGGCTCCGTAGGCTCAGTAGCAGCACCCCCAGGCTCAGTACCCGCAGGCGCAGCACCCCCAGACTCAGCACCCCCAGACTCCGCACACGCAGGCTCAGCACCCCCAGTCGCAGCACCCCCAGGCTCAGCACCCCCAGGCGCCGAACTCTCAGGCACAGTACCCTCAGCTCCAGCACCCGCAGTCCCAGCACTCCCAGGCCCAGCACCCGCAGGCTCAGCACCCCCAGGCTCAGCACTCCCAGCAGCACCACCCGCAGCAGCACCTGAGTCACCTGTGACCTCGACAGGCTCAGCGACGGGAGGAGGGTCGACCTGAGAAACACCTGAAGGAGCAGGACCCTGAGGGGGAAGGGGGTCTACCGGAGGGGGACCAGGAGCAAGGAAAAGCGGCGGGGGAGGGAGGGGGGCAGTGCGGTAGGGGAAGAGACGGTAAAAAGGGACCGACTCGTCAAAGGTGACGTCCTGAGAGGCGAAGACCCGGCGCGAGGTGGGGTGGTAAAACTGCCAGCCCGGCGCGTCAGGGACAAAGCCCAGGAAGACACAGGGAAGTGTGCGGGAGGAGAGCTTGTCCGCGGACGTATCACGGACAAGGGCACGAGCACCCCACACCCGGAAGCGCGACGCATCGCCAACCTCCCCCGTCCAACGCAGTGTGGGCGAGGTCTCCGGCAAGGAGACACGAGGCCAGAGGTTGAGCTGATGCGCGGCGTACCGGACAGCAAACGGCCACAGAAAATGGGGAGCCGCCGCGTGAACCAAGGAGGTACGAGCGACCTCCATGACCAGGCCAATGCGGCGCTCAGCAACCCCATTCTGCTGTGGGGAGTCCGGAAGCGTGAAGGTCTGCTCGATGCCCTCCGCCTGACAGAAGGTCCTCAAGAGATCGGAGGAAAACTCACCACCTCTGTCAGAGTGCAGACGCAGGACAGGAAGATCCGTCCGGAAACGGCGGCGGAGCTGGAGACGAACTGTGCGGATCCAAGGGATCAGAACAGCAGGGACCTCACCCTTGGTGCGCAAGGGGAAGACCGTGGTGTAACGCGAGTAGTCGTCGACAACCAGCAAAAAGTACCGCTCACCGCCCTGGCCACGAACGCGGGCTGGGCCCCACACGTCCAGGTGGAGGGTCTGCAGAGGAGCCTCTGTCGGGGGGAACGAGGAGGAGTGAGGAGCGGCGCGCTGCCGCCCCTCGACGCAAGGAAGGCAAGGCGGCGCAGGCGAGGCAGGGAGGGGAGGGAGGGACCTGGGAAGACCAGACACAAGGTGGCGACGGTGCATGCCACGGAGGCGTGGCAAGGAGGGGTGACCCAGGCGGTGGTGCCAGAGAAGAGTCTGGTGCGACAGGGAACGACACTCACAGGCGTGGGCCACCAGACCTGACGCGGACACCTGACCGACAGCAGCGACCTGAGGAGACGCAGTGGTCAGTGTGTAGAGACTCGACCCTGGTCGACGGGTGAACGTAGCCAGGTGACGGCCGGTCCTGGAGCACGTGCAGATCGCCACACGCTGTCCTCCAGGGGTAAAGGTGTCAACCCACTGATCCTGGATGACAGCGTTGCTCACCAGGTTCGTCGAGAACGAGGGGAGGTGGAAACCCGACAACGAGCCAGACGGAACCGCCGGACAAGGGAGCACAGTGGTGGACTGGGCAAGGACTGGGCCCCCAGAGGGGTCAGCCAAGGAGACTGGGACCGGTGCAGGAAGCGGTGTGAGCTCAGTACTGTCACGAAAGAAACAGCGGGAAGCACCTGAGTCAAGGGTGAAGGTGTGACAGGCCTCAGCCGGTGCGGTACCTGAGAGAGCAGTCTCTGTGGGTGCTGTACCTGAGAGAGCAGACTCGCAAACAGCGGGGACAGCACTGGAGGGAGCAAGTACAGGGGGCACCATACCAGAGAGAGCAGACTCACTAGTACCCAGGGCAGCTGGCTCTATACCTGGGTCAGGCGGCACACACAAGTAACAGTCTCCCTCGGCACTAACAGTCAATGCATACATGGCAGCAATAATAGCATCATAGTCAAGAGCAAAGATATCAACCCCAGCCCTCATCAGCTCAGCCCAGCGGGGGCGCTCAACATCCTCGCCCATCTCCTCACGCCAAGCGTCGTCAAGGCGGGAGAAGCAGCGGTACGGGGTGTGGAACCTCCCACACGTCTGCCCCTTGCGGTCACCTGTGCGAATGACATAGGAACAGCGGCCACTGCCCCCCGACGTCCCACGCTGAGCAAGCCACTCACGAAGCTGCTGGGTCGTCTGGGGACGCTGCTGCTGGTGGGAGCTCTGGCCCGAGCCAGTGCCTCCACTCCGACCTCCGCCGCCACCACTACCACCGCTCCGACCGCCACCGCCGCCACCGCCACTGCCGCCGCCGCCGCCACCGCCGCCGCCGCCACCACCGCCACCGCTCCCTCCGCCGCCCCCGCCTCCACCGCCGACCCCACTCCCACCAGCGCTCCCGCCACCGCTCCCTCCAGCACCGCCTCCCCCCCCACCTCCCCCACCTCCTCCCCCCCCAGCGCCACCCCCGCCACCCTTGCCCCCCTTGCCCTTGCCGGTGCGGCGCCTCCCACCAGGAGCAGAAGCAGCGCCAGCAGACTCAGCACCAAGGAAGTCAACAGCAGCAGCAGTAGCGTAGGAGGGAGCGAGGGGAGAGGGAGAACACCCCTCAAAGATGGGGGTGCGAGGAGCGCCACGAGCAGCACCGACAGCTACAATGCTCTTTTCGGCCGCTAGCAGGTGCTCCTCTAGGAGGGCGACTGTGAGCTCAGTGGGACAGCGAGCAAGGAAGTGGTCTCGAACTGAGCTGAGGGTGTCAGGGAGACGGGTGACTATGAAGTGGAGTGTCCAGTACAGTGGAGGGGGATTCTTAGCGCAGAACTCAGTGGGAAGGGCGGCACGCAGGCGGGCATCACTAGTGCGAAGGTGGGTGATAAGATCGGCGACTGTAGCAAAGGTGGACAGCTCAGGAAACAGGTACGGCAGCATGAGGCGGCTAAGCTCGGCTGTGGCAGGCGAGGAGTAGCGAGCAACGACAGCATCATACAGGGCCTTAGCGGATTTGCAGTCGCCAAAATGCTCGAGCTCAGCTAGCGGTAGGTGACTGCGAATGGCTAGGCGAGCAGCTGCGTCACGAGTCTGCCAGTGGGAACGAACACTAAGCTCAGCTGTGGCAGGGGGGGCAGGTGCAGCACCAGACGCGTAATCATAGAGCGACACATGCTCCTTGCTATCGCTCAGAAGGAACAGCTGCAGGTCATCCAGCCAAGTGGCGAACTTCACAGGGCGGCCCTCAGCATCGAACGACAGCACGCGGATGGAAGCCATAGCGACAGCGCGACTGAGCAAAGGAAGCTGCCACAGCGCTGCAGGTAGGTAGCTCGGCGGGAAGCGCGGCGGGCGGGCGACGCGGCGAGCGGGCAGTGCGGGGGGCGGGCTACGAAGCGGGCAGCGCGGTGGGCAGGCGGCGCTGCAGGCGGGAAGTGTGGCTAGCGGGCTGCGAAGCGGGCAGCGGGGCGGGCGGGCGACGCGGCGAGCGGGCAGCGCGGCGGGCGGGCTGCGAAGCGGGCAGCGGGCGGGCGGGCGACGCTGCAAGCGGGCAGCGGGCGGGCGGGCGACGCTGCAAGCGGGCAGCGAGGCGGGCGGGCGACGCTGCGAAGCGGGCAGCGGGCGGGCGGGCGACGCTGCAAGCGGGCAGCGGGCGGGCGGGCGACGCTGCGAGCGGGCAGCGAGGCGGGCGGGCTGCGAGGCGGGCAGCGGGCGAGCGGGCGATGCTGCGAGCGGGCAGCGAGCGGGCGGGCGGGCTGCGAAGCGGGCAGCGGGCGGGCGGGCGACGCTGCAAGCGGGCAGTTAGGCGGGCGGGCGACGCTGCGAGCGGGCAGCGCGGCGGGCGGGCGACGCTGCGAAGCGGGCAGCGGGCGGGCGGGCGATGCCGCAAGTGGGCAGCGGGCGGGCGGGCGACGCTGCAAGCGGGCAGCGGGCGGGCGGGCGACGCTGCGAGCAGGCGGCTCGGCGGGCGGGCTGCGAAACGGGCAGCGCGGTAGGCGGGCGACGCTGCGAGCGGGCGGCTCGGCGGGCGGGCGACGCTGCGAGGGGCGCGCGAGGGCGCTAACGAGAGGCGCACGAGGGCGCTAGCGAGGGCGCGCGAGGGCGCTAACGAGAGGCGCGCGAGGGCGCTAACGAGGGCGCGCGAGGGCGCTAACGAGGACGCACGAGGGCGCTAACGAGGGCGCACGAGGGCGCTACGAGGCTAGGGCACGGGGTAGCGTAGTAACCGCATGCGAGCGGTGGTGGGCCCTGAAAAAAAACAGTCGGTAGGTCCTAGGGACCTCCTGCTCTGAATACCATGTTAGAAGAACTAGGCAAGAATGATGCATTGAATGAAACAGTTGGGTACAAGTAGCAAACCCTAGTTGGGGTTGTACCCCATATTGGCTACCCCACTACAGCCTACCAACATATAACACATTACAATTTAACACCGGCCTCCCCCAATGCGCGACTCGCTGCAATGTGCTTTGACTCTGGAGGTTTTCATATGGTGGCGTGCTCTATCCGCAAATCTCGAATCGGTATATTGCGCTTTCGTACGGCAACTGCTCACCCCTCACCTTCACAACGCCACTGGACGCAACCCCATACATTCATTGTGAATGGTGGGCTGCTGCCTTGACGCGACATTCAACGCGATAAGCTACGTTACAGTACGGCACTAGTTAGATTTCGCTGAAGAATGTGGGTGCGACCCGCTGTTGCCCTCATTGCGCCAGAAAACCCGCAATTGGGAAAACCGAGTTGTTTCTGGAGGTCCCAGCACCTCCTAAGGCCAAATATTTATCAGACCAGAAGAGTGGAACTAAAATCAGCAGCTTCCTCAAACATCGTTCTAAACATTCCACCAGCAGAGCTCAAGCGCAAATATGGCTTTCAACTTCTCCTTGATCCTCGCCCTCATTGGTCTGATGCTGCATGCGGCAAATGCAACTAACATGCCTGCTGGCGGATGCCACACTCGCTACGTCTGCCCTTACATAGACGACCTCGCTACCGCAACAATCACGGACTCGACTTACACCGACTACAATTTCATCGGCGATTTCCAGGGGCAGTTCAACGACCAGGGCGGGCTGTACGAGCCTCACCAGCGAGGTTCGGGTCCCGTAAATTACGAGCGTTACACGGAGGTGGGGACCATCTTCGACGTGGTGAAGGGCGTGTACGGCGACACGCTGCAGGAGTGCTGCCGTGCGTGTGCGCGCTCCACCTACTGCTACGAGTGGCATTGGTTTAAGAAGTGCGTTCTGAGTGTTTTCCAAGAGTTCGCGCCAAAACGGTTCTGGATTGCGGCTGAGTTCGGGTTGAGTTCTCAGAGAACGCAGCTCTTTGCGCGCTGAATGACTGATTCCCTTCTGCTATGCTTCCCTGCCTCTCTTTCGATCCTCTCTCCCCTCCTCTTCCAGCCCGCGTCTCGCCGGTGAAAACGCGAACTTCGCGGAAAAGCCAAGGGCCAGAAGTTACGAAAATGTGACATTTCCGTCACATTATCGTATACGGTTTTCTGGGGTAAAAAGGTGATGGATGAAAGTACCGAACCCACCGTCACCTCCAATGTGACGGTGATGTCACGGAAATGTCACGTAAAAGCTTCTCCCGCGTGCCAGCCACAGTCACTGCTCGGTCACTTGCAAGTCACGCACCGGTCACCACGGGAACTACTCGGTGGGGTGAATAACAAATGCCACAATTAGACGCGATCTCACGACAACCATACACGTGGCGACCATGACGTCAGCGTGACATACCGTCAGTTACAGTACTTGTACACTACAATGCGACTCGAATCATGGTCCTGTCCAACCAACTGCCTTCACGTGGACGACCACGATCAACCTGGAATTGCATCCACCCCCTTAGTTGTCGTCCGATGTGACCAATGCCCCAGCGCCCCATCACATTGAATGTGGCGGGATTCATCGACCGCGTGCAGTGCTACCTGCTGGAGAAGAACGGCGGCTCGGGCACGTCAGGCACATTTAAGATGCCGTACGCAGGAGACACGGCCACGCAGGTTGCGAACTCCGCTTCTTACCCGCTGAGCTTCGTCAGCGGGCTCTGCAACGGCACGGCCCCCGTCGAAAACGACCCGCATCTCACGGGAGCGCACGGCACGCACTTCGATTTCACCGGGCGGCTCGACAAATCGTTCTGCCTCTTCTCCGACCGTCGATTCCACGTCAACATGCATCTGAACGGTTACCAGGGCGCACCGCCCGCGCTTCCCGCGTCGGCGAAGTCGAGCGAGTCGAGCACGGAGCTGCACACGTGGATTAAGGAGCTCGGCGTCGTGTGGATGACGCCCGACGGCGCGAACCACACGCTGCGCATGGTTGCGCGCAAGGGCAAGCGGCAGGAGCGCGGAGAAGACGGCTTCGTGTCGCTCATTCAGATCGACGGTCTGCCGGCCGTCCCGCCGACCGTCGGCGAGTCGATCACGACGGAAAGCGGGCTGGTGGTTACCAAAATCGCGGAGGAGAAAGAGGGACCGTTTGATGTCGATCAGTTCCAGGTGCGCGTGGTGGGGCTGGGGGAGCTCGACGTGCGCGTGCGCGTGGCGCACCCGCTGCTGCAGACGGCCATCGAGGCGGAGGCGCACTTCAACGTGGAGCTCTCCGACGTGGCGATGACGTCAGCCGTGCACGGCGTGCTGGGGCAGACGTTCAGGAGCTCGCCGGAGCAGCTGCAGCGCGCGGTGAAGTACTCGCACTTGGCGGCGCTGCTGCACCACCCCGTGGACGTGGATAAGGCGGAGGGCAAGGGGTTCCTGGACGGCGAAGTCGAGGACTACATCTCCTCGTCCGTCGTCGCGCCCGACTGCAAATACGCCAGCTACGGCTCGGCATAAGGTCACGTTACAGGCCGTGACGCCATCCTAGGATGTTCTCCTGCGAGTGGCGCTTAAAGACGAAGGTTCGGACGTGTTCATGGGTAACTCTGGATGAGAGAAACTGGCGGCAAAAGCTGTTAGTAGGTTGTCGGATGTCCCC
Organism: Closterium sp. Yama58-4; assembly: GCA_947470075.1. Lineage (NCBI taxonomy): Eukaryota > Viridiplantae > Streptophyta > Zygnematophyceae > Desmidiales > Closteriaceae > Closterium > Closterium sp. Yama58-4. The sequence continues at coordinate 540,722 of CANIUD010000125.1, read as the reverse complement.
TGGGCTGAGTGTTAAAGTTGGTGCTACGTTCTGAGCTGGGTGCTGCTGTTGCCGTGCACCGAGCCCACTTCTGCCTGTCTAGGCTAATAAGGGCTCGGATCTTACCATTGAAACTACTTGTGGGCCATTGACCTTTATTCTGCCTAATTGAAAGTACATACCTAAAGCATTGCGCTGGAAACAAAGAAGCTACCGTGGAGAAAGCGCTGCAAGTTGGCTTAGAAAGTTGGATTGCGTGGGTCCTGCATTTTCTTTTTTCGCCCAGCCTCTTGCGGAAATGTATCCCTTCTCAAGTTTCCGTTGTCTTCGCGCTACTGACACGATTCGCGAAACAGATTGAGCGTCCGCGAAATAAAATCAATCCGAACCTGGTCAATCCTTCGCTTTCCCACGACAAAAACGACAAATGAAGCCCCATACCTTGGGCGCGCGAGCTGACTACGCGCTTCGGGCTTGTCATATTGGTTGCGCATAGAGTGATTTGAACCAAACTTTGGTGTAAAATTTTGACAATATACTATATCAAAATGCTGCCTGACATTTTGAAGATCAATGGTTGGACCAGGGCCTCAGATATCAGCGTAAAACACGCTGATTACGCTGATTTTGTAGCTCTGAATTTCGTTTTCCCTGAAAAATCAGTAAATGCTTCCATTATGGGCTGAAATTTCAGTATATGTGATTTTGCCACACTGACGATTATGTGTGTTTCTGAACAAGTAACACTGACGAATCACTATACTTCAGTGAGTCACCCTGAAACGGACTTGACCGCGCGGGGGGGGGGGGGGGGGGGGGACGCGTGTACAGACTGTACCTTCGCGTGATTCACGAAACCCCACCCCACCCACACACTTGGAATCTTATCACATGCGCTGTATTTACAGCTTGTGCGCGCCGAACCGTTTTGCCGCGCTGGAAGCCATCACACCAGAGAACGGTTAACCTAGTTCACAACTGCCCAATGAGAACACAGACAACACACCACTGGTGGCAGGGTCCACGCCAACACGCCATGGATGGCAGTGGGGTGGGGGTGTTGTCATCTTGCCTGGAAAGACGGAAACCCTGGACCAAGATCCCTCGCCATGGCGGCTCGGGAGAGGGGGTACCCACATCTGCTCCCTCATTCTGTTCCAGCACTTCTCGTGTACCCCTGCTGGAAGTGATGTTCGAGCTGAAGCATGAGTAGCTTCTCCCTCAAGCTCGGCACGCTCAGCAGCGCTGAGCAGCCATGGCGGTTTCGACGCCCGCAGGTGACGGCCCTCCGCCCGTCGCAGGCACGAAGCCAGCCGCCCTTACTGGCCTAGACTTTTTACGACGAGCTTCAGCTGCTCCCGCGTTAGTCCCGCCATCAGCTCAAACCGTTCCGTTTCCTTCCTCGGGCCCCGAGGCACCTACCATCTGGACGCAGGGCGAGTGTTCGACGCATGTCAGCGCTGCCGCATCACCTCCTGTCGCTGCAGCATCAACTCGTGTCGCTGCCGCATCAACGCCTGTCGCTGCCGCATCAACTCCTGACGCTGTCGGATCAACACCTGCCGCTCCCGAACCCACACGGAACCGTCAACCTGTCGCAGCCGGAACTACTCGGCAAGGCCCACGTCTTAAAAGGGGTATCAAAGTGAGGTACCACCAGACAAAGATCCAGTGGGGTTCCAGTCAAGCTACGCCAACGTCCAGTGTGGGGAACTCTTCCCCGAAGGCAGCGTAAAATGAAGGGGAAAGCGGTTGAGGTTACTTGCGATACAGAACTGCCAGACATTGCCGAGGAGAAATACCAAGAAGCCTTATTAATGTACAACAAACAATGGTCTGACGACTACCCGTGGCTTGTTCTGCTGCAGAATAGTGCAGGGTTCCCGTCAATCAAGTGCTCGGTCTGCATTGCGCACGCCGGTACGGGCACGAACTTCGGCGCCAAAGGAGAAGGGGCAACCGATGTGTAGACCCAGGCAATGCGGAAGCATCAGCACACAAGGAAGCACCGCCGCGCTGTGCGCAGACAGAAGACAGCCGAGGCGGCTCTCAAAGCTAACCGCCGGATTGACGACAACCCGAAGGTGAAAGTCGTGGAGAAGGAGCGCCTGCTCGCGCTATTTGAGACGGCACTCTTCATCGCTAAGTCCGACGCCCCGATCGAGATGTACGTGGACCTCGTCCAACATCTAGCGCAGCGTGGCACACCGGGCTTCCCAAAGAGCAGTTATGGTGCCTACTACACGACGTAAGTGACACTGCACTTGTACATATTGGCGCGGGTTGTGTTATACTTGATGCTATCTCTGACCACACGCGTTGATGCCCGTGCAGGTACGGATTCGAGGAGATCACCGCAGCAATAGCGACATAACTTCGTGCGCGCCAGAGAGAATTCATCGATTCGAGTCCATTCATTGGTCTGAGCTGCGACGAGAGTACGGACCGCGTCAAAGGCAAGCACATGATTGTGTTTGTAACCTTTCTGCGTGAGCACGCCGTCACCACAGAGTTCCTGACTAACCTCTCTATCGAGAAGTGTGATGCAGCGTCTCTTTTTTCTAAGCTCACGGGATTCCTTGACAGTATCAACCTGCCGCTGGAGAAGGTGGCGGGTATCAGCACCGATGGGGCACCTGTGATAATAGGCAACGACACGGGCCTCGTTGGGTGTCTTCGCCTGGAGATCCCGCACGTGGTGGCTTCTCACTGCATCGCACACAGGTAAACTGTTGCTGTGGTGGTGTTGTAGCGGTGTGAGATGTGCGAATTCTAACACCCCCACCTGTGCTTTTCTACCCGTGGCAGGGAAGCGCTTGCTGCAAAGGAGGCGGCAACTACAACCGCAAGTTCAAGGAGCTGCAGGAGGTGTTCACGCATACCAACCTCGAGGTCCAGGGGATCCATTCCGTCTGCTGGTTGAGTCGCGGCGATGCAATCGCCCGATTCGTCCGCGTTCTGCCTGCTGTCATCGTTATGCTCGAGGAGACGGACAAGACGATATACCAGTTGGTGACGCCGTTCAAGTTTCATTACTTCCTGTTCTTCTTGGCAGATGTGCACACGGCACTCAACGCGCTCAACCTGCTATTCCAGAAGCGTCAGGTGAGGTGTTGAGTTGCGTTGTGCTTTTCTCTTCTTCTCCCAGTTGCTTATCTTTTGTTTCGGTGTACCTATTCTCCCCCTACCAACAGGTTGACCTCACTGCAGTGCACTCCCAGGTGAGGCGGACCATCATCTACATGGAGCAGCGGTACCTGCACTGTGGCCAGCAGTTTGGCGGTGGGACCAGCGAGCTGCTGTCTGCATTCCTCGCGCGGCACGCCTCCCCCGACTGCCGTGAAGTGACTGTGGAGGGGGTGGACAAGGAGGGTCAGCCCCGGGTACACAAGTTCCAGCTGCACGAGGAGGCAGTGAAGGGATACACCACCAGCAGCGGGGACATGCAAGGCTGCTACACCTGCTGCCGCTCCTTCGCCCGCGAGCTGGTGTACAACCTCGAGCTGCGCTTGGGAGACCTGACGCGGTTGAACGGGGCGAAGCTCTTCATGCCCCGCTCGTGGCCGAGGGGCGTCGAGGCAAGAGACGCAGAGTACAAGGAGCACCTGCACGGCCTCGTCCATCTGTTCCAGGCAAAGAACCGGGACACGATCTTGCCAGGTGAGCTAGAAACACAACCCCACTGACCTGCGTGTATGCGTTGTCGTTTCCGTGGTTGCGGTATTCCCATGTTGAGAGCTTGACTTTCTACCCGGTTGTGCTCTCCCGTTGGGCAGGTGTCCAGAAGCGTGCAGCTCGAGCGGAGCTGCGCACGTTCCTGCCGGTGCTCTCCACTGCGCCCAAGGAAGAGCAGCCCTTTCACGCAGGTTTGAAGGCCATCTTGCAGACCAGCGACTGGCAGACCAGCTACCCCAAGTTAGTCCGTCTGTGGGCTGCCGTCGCTGTTCTGCCGCTCAGCACAGTCGAGTGCGAGCGCGGGTTTTCCCCCCAGAATGTGATCAAGTCATGGCGCCGGACGAGTCTCTGCAACGCCAAGCTGGGAGATTTGTTGGCAATGTCGCTGCTCGAGTACGACATGGAATGGGATAAGGTGGTGGACATCTGGCGGAGCACCAGGAAAAGGCGCCCCAGCAAGCGCAAGGAGCAAGCTGCGCCAGAGAAGGAGCGGGCCAAGGCCAAGTTTGTTAAGGGGAGTGGCCGCCGGCTGGTGCAGGTGGAGGAGGAGGAGCTAGACGATGGCATGTGGGGTTGTGCAGGCGATGGCAGTGAGAGTGATGACGATGCCAGTAGCAGTGGTGATGATGCGAGTGATTCTTCAGATGATGACATGACATGAGCTAGTTAGCTAGTTAGTTAGTTAGTTACATTATTTTGGATTTTTTTACACTGCAGGTTCAGTTTAGTAAGAATTTTTACACTGACAGTATCAGTATATTGAAAACCACTACGCTGATTTGGACACCTGGTTGGCAGGGGCACGCTGATCCATCAGCATACCCTCAAACCAATCTGAGGGCTTGGGTTGGACACTCACATGGTAAACGCATACCCAGCAAAAATATTATTCAACAGTGCCTGTTACCTAGTCTGTTGACATATGAAACTTTATGAGAATGCATTCCTATACGCTGCAAGAGCCGACTCTACCGAGTACGAAGTCGAGGAGTCAGAAGAGTCGAAGCGACCCCGGCAACCGTCAGATCTGGACCGATGCAAGCAGAAACATTTTAAGTGAAAAGAGCAGGAACAGATTTGAAACGGGTTCCCGCGCCGCACGGTTTGAATTTCGCTGTAATAAGGGAATGTACCCCTTAGAGTACATGGCTAGTCTTTGTCTTTTCGTATTCCCTGTATTTCCTATATAAGCTCGATGTATGCATGCTATTTGTTACGATCAGAGGTTGACCGAGCCTAGGATCACCTCGGGAAGGTTCGCACGCAGTGGATGGTAATGGTGGGCCCTTGATCTCAAGCAGAGTGAATGTAAAATATTGAGATGATTAAAACAAGCAAGTATAAGCATATAAATAGTAGTACAAGGGGAATACGAAACGACCTAGCTAGCCATGTACTCTAAGGGGTACATTCCCTTATTCAAATTCAAACCCAACCGTGCTGTTCAAACAGTTACGAAAACTGTTCGCGCCAATTCCTTTGTTCCTGCAGCTCCTCGATTCCGTCTGCCTCTGACAGTCTGGATCCACTCTAACTGTCCCCTTTGGCTCGAGTCAACTTTGACTCTTCGTGTTCGTGCTTCGATACTACATGCTTCGCTTTGCTGCGGTTAGGAGTGCACAATCATATTTTACTATTCGTAACACTATTATCATCTCAGTCATTTTACATTCACTCTGACCTGAGGTCAACACTTCCGCTGCAACACTACCGTCATCGCCCGGATATAAGACAGTGTTGAATAGAAGACAGGGGGTGTATATTATCCGGGCGTCTCTTATTAACGGGGTAGCCTCATTATAGGACACCTATTATAGGACACATATATGTCTCATAACTAGAACATGGGTTTAGGAGTTTTCTTATAAAGAGGGGGTTTCTTCTAAACGATCCTTAGTTCCTTAACGGGGGTACATGCATACATTCATGATTTTCTATTTCTACCTAGCCCCCCTCCGTCACGGCCTCCTCTCCTGCACTAACAACATGTTCCCTAACACCCAGGTCTGGCACTCGCCAGGCATGCCTAGCCGTCTCCCTAGGCTCGATCATGCGGTCAGCCTCGGCCGCCGCTCCGCGGTAGTTGGGGGTCTCCTCGTACAGCACCTCCAGGCTGGTTGCCACGGCGACCTCCCTAACGCCCTTCGCCTGAATCTCCTCCTCCTCCTCCTCCTCCTCCTCCTCCTCCTCCTCCTCCTCCTCCTCCTCCTCCTCCTCCTCCTCCTCCTCCTCCTCCTCCTCCTCCTCCTCCTCCTCCACTGCTGGAACCTTTCTCAAGCAGGCGCGTGTTGTCACCCAAAGTTCCCCCGAGGCACATGTCCTCGGAGACATCGGTGGTGCTCCTGGCGCGCAGGTGAGACATCACCAGATGGTTCTCCGTCCCGTCCAGCTTGCTTGAAAACCCACAGTGGCGGAACGCGTCAATGATGATCTGCTTGGGGACTTGATCCCACGCCTCCGCGATCCACTGCAGCACCACAGGGTGCGGAGGCCTCCGCAGGTTCCCTGCGGGTGGGACAGAGGCAGGGGCAGCGTGTCGTTAGAGACATGGAGGGGTAACATAGCTGAATTTCTATTTAAAAGTTTACTCACCCTTCTTCGTCTTCAGATGAATCCCTTCACGCATGAACCACCTGGCGTAGCGCGCTCGCACCGAAGCCTTGAAGCACCGGTTGATGGAGACGTCCAGGGGTTGAATCTGGCTCGTGTAACCCGCTGGAATCTCTGCAGGGGTGATGTTGTGCGTGTGGTACGCTTGAAGCATGCCTTTGGTGATGTGGCCGCGGTAGGAGTCCAACACCAGCATCGCACGCCTCGCGTTCTGGCCGCGCTGGGGGTTCAGATGGGGCAGCACCTCCCTGGTCAACCACGTCTGCACAACACTCTCATCCATCCACCCGTTTTCCTGTGCTTGGACCACGACTCCTGCCAGGCACAGAGGGGACAGAGGGGGCATCAGCCAAGAAGGGCAAGCTCAAAACTCTTGATCTTACCTTTCAGAATCTCACAGTTTGGCACGTTCTTCAGCTTGAACCAAACTCACGGACGCAGCTTCTCCCCGGATGCGGTGCACACCAGCATCATTGTCAGTCGCGTGATGCAGGCAATAAAAGCGGTGGATTCCGCGAAGGTCTTCTTGAGGGAGCCGAGCTCGTGGTAGCGGCACGCCCACTTGAGTTTCTCGCACACGGTCCATCCACGCCTTGTCTTCTTTATAGCACGGCTTGGGACGAGGGGAATGGGGACGGGAGTTGGGATTACGGAGGGTGGGGTCTTTCGGCTTCGCCTTCTCAGGGAACGTAGGAATCGGGCCTGCACCTGTCGCGTAGTCATCGTCGCTGCCGAGCGCCTCGTTGACCACGATGTTGTCCTTGTTTGTCTTCTTCTTCTTCTTAGCAACACCCGTGCTGGAACCCCGGTTGCCGTCGTTCTTCCGCTTCTTGTTGCTTCTTCGGCGACGAACGTTGGCCTTAGCAGTGACCTCCGCGACCTTGGTTTTCCCCTTGTCTGCAGCAGTGAGGCGCGGTTGACGATCCTCCCCCGAACTGTCGTCATCGGAGAGCACCACACGGGCACGCTTCTGCTTGGTTTGTAGGCGATGATGGAACCTCCTCTTCAGCAGAGGAACATCATCGTAAGCCTTGATGCGCCGTGGGTCGTCTTCGGAATCTTCACCGTCAAAGAAGACCGCATCAGCACCTCCCTTCGCAGCATCCGTATCCGCCTCCGCCTCCGCATCCGCATCCGCATCGGCATTTGCGACAGCATCCGCGGCCGCAACTGCCACCGCATCCGCTTCTGCCTCCGCTTCCGTGCTTGCTTCCGCTTCCGCATCGTCGCATGTAACCGCATCCGCATCCGCATCCACCGTCGCTCCCGCTTCTGCCTCCGCTTCCGTGCTTGCTTCCGCTTCCGCATCGTCGCATGTAACCGCATCCGCATCCGCATCTACCGTCGCTCATGCTGGCACATCATCTGCCGTCGCCGCCGCAGGGGCTTGCACCGTTGCATGCGCCGCTGCCTCAACATCCGCACCTCCGTCGTTGTCCGAGTCACCAGCCCGCCACTCTTCCACTTCGTCGTCGGAGCCAACCGGCCGATTCGACCATTCGTTGTCATCGATGTCGGTAGCATCTATTTCATCCCCCGACGCGCTATCGTCGTGGCCGTTCTCCGGCCAATCCTCCTCGCTGTCGTCGCCGTGTTCTTCGTCGTCGTCCTCCTCTTCACAGCTACACGGATGTCATCACCGAGCGGTAGAGCACCTCGCCTTGCGCGTATCCTTCGCCATAGCTACATGGATGTCATCACTTGGCGAGTTGATTCGCCCGTAGTTGTTCACCTGCACGTGAGGGCGAGGGGACGCTGTGCCTATGGGGACTTTTCTCCGCATGGTTCAGCTTGCCGAGAGCAAAGGTTGAGATCTCAACCCTCTTGAGCACCAAATGAAGCTCAAGCCTGCCTATCCCCCCCAGCGAGAGCGCCCCTTACAAAGGCTGCCGAGCCGCTCTTCTATGAGGAATCTCCTCGTAGAGACAGCAGATGGCAGCCCTCACGCTGCCATCATACTCCCAGCAGCGTTCTGGAAGCATCCATGCGCTGCTGGCAGCAAAACGATGCTGGCAGCATAATTAGATGCTGCCAGCACGGAGGGATGTTGCCAGCATAGGTAGCTTTGCTGCATCCCTCACGTGGCATCTGGTGCCAACGCATGCATCACCACCGAGGTCGGCCGAATTCAATGAATCTGGCCCCTGGGTGGTTTCTACACACTTTGCAAGTTTTACAGATTTCATATAATAATTTCCAACACCCTAAACCGTCCCAAATACAAGATAACCCAAGCATTTTTGCCCGTGTACGAGATAAGACATATATGTCTTCTATCCGGGCGATGACGATACCTGCGAACGACCCTGAGCCGATCCCTAGCTAAGTCGTTCTTAGGATTGTAACATGGTATGAGAGCAACTCAGGGATTCTTTGCAACCACGCTTCTGTAAAATTCGCCGAACCAAAAACTGGCGAGCGGCACACGCTTCAAGACGAAGATGGCCGGAGGATCCGGAGGCCAAACGAATCTGACGGCTGAGGGACAATCCAATCCAGCTGCGACAAATGAGGCGACAACCACGATCAGCACCGTCGCACTCGAACAGATGTTCAAACGACTGTCAACCATGGAGAAAGACCTTCAAGCATTGCAGCATGGCGACTCGGGAACCTCTTCCCAACCAGCACAACCTGCTCAACCGGCCACAAAAAGTCGTAACAACGCCCCGCACACCTTCTCCCTCGACACAGACAAATCAACACCAACTGCCCCCCATCCGAGTGATGAAGCTATCAACTCTGCGCAAGCAAGGTTTCTCAACATTTCCAAGATCAAGACTAGCACCGCGTTTGACGGCAAAGGTTTAATACATGGAGTTTTGAGCATGAGCTCCCCCTACAAACTGCGCAGATCTACCACTACTTCGAGGGCTCCTACCCTAAAATGGTGGAAGATACCGAAGACGCCAGGGCCCATTACTACAGCGAGTCCTTGATGGCGCACAACGTGCTGAGGAGCAACTCGGCATCCGCTCCTATAAAGAGAGCGCGGCTCCAGCACTTGAAGCCTGGAAGCACCTCATTGAGGTATATCAGACCGAAGGACTCAATCACCTTTAGCAAGCTCCTGCAGCAACTCATAAAGACAAAACTGGGGCACGGGGAGAAACAAATTTGTATATTAATCGCTGCCGGAACATCCGTGATCAAATCACGAAGCATGGAAGCGCGTTCTCGGATGAAATCTTCGTAAACATCGTGCTCCAAGGACTCGGGCCTGGGTGGAAGCCCTGCAATGCGCTACTCCGACAACGAGGGGTAATCTCAGAAACTGCTCTATGCGCCGCTCTCCTCACTGAACAACAGGACATGGACTCGAGCAGGACAAGTTTAGCATCACGACGAGAGTGCATTGCCTTCTACGCTAACAAACCGTGAAGAGTGACAACAACCTCGGCGCCACTACTGCAAATTTTGCAAAGTCTTCAGACACTCAACGGATCGATGCAATGGGTCGGCCGACAAGACGCTCGTCATTTTCAGCCTCAACACCAAGCTCCTCATCCCCCAGCATCAACAACAACAACAACAACAACAGCAGCAGGCACAAGCACCTCGGACAGGAGCAACACGTAACGTGATTGTGAACATGGCGACGAGGTGTCGCCCACGAGCTACTACTCCTAACAAAGACGAGGAACCCACTGGGGAATTAATTCAATCGGAAGTGGGTCACAACAATTCACTGACCGACAGGCACTAAGAAGATGAAGACCGTCAGGAATGGCACCTACCCATCCAGTTGAGGGAGAGCCCGCCTCACCGCCATGATCAACGTCTGGTTCCCCTCACATTGCGAGAGGAACAAGACTTCCTCTTTATCGACGAACCAACGACAGTCACACCACGACTCGCGCTACTGCTGCGAAGGAACAATGCGCCCCACAACAACTGGAACCTGTACAGCTGCTGCAGACAACACATGGTGGAGTTGGTGCGCTACATCTCCAACATCAGTCGCACCCCCCCTCCCACCTACGTCACCGTGGCTGACAACGGCCAACTACGCGCCAATGCGCAAGGCATCGTCGTACTGCAAGCACGAGACAGCAACACACACATCACGTTCAACGACGTGCTCTAAGTGGCGGACCTACGCTTCTATCTCTTGTCCGCGGCACAACTCTCTGACTGTGGAGTCACATTTACCGCCGACCCTTACATCCGCGATCTCATCCTCAACTATGCGCCCACAGATTCACCCGCCGAGACGCATAAGTACCTCGGGCGAGCACGCTCAATCAACGGCATCTACGTGCTCGACTTTGACATACCTGACTGCAGGTCAGCATCAGACGAGCTTGTGGACCTGATTCTGCTGGACTTCGCCTACATAGACGAAGACTCCTAGAAACACCCTGACGGACGGCCCTGGATCAGACGCAGTCCTCACCCGCATGAGATAAACCTACACCGGCCCGGAACTGACGGACTCTGCACCACCTGCCTTACGCCCACGGCAAGCCGCACAAAAAAGTCGAAAGAGACTTGGCGGCAATTCAGGAAGCGGCATGCGCAGAAGCGGAACCAGAAGGCATGACAAAAATGGAGCTAGCCGTCACAACCCATCGCATCTTCGGGACCGGAAACAGGGAGCTTGGCATAACAGAACAACAACGACCAACCCCCACTACTGAACCCTTCCATGGATCTTGGTGGAGGCCACCATTGGAACCTTTGACGAAGAAAACCGACCCTGTCCTTCCCCTCGCGAGGTCTACCGCCACATCGACAAAGAGTGGAAAGACCCTGACAAACCTGAAAAACTCAGCGTCCAGGAAGAGGAAGAGAAAGCAGAAGTAGAGGAGATAGAATGCCTGAATCATGAACGGCGTGCTGCGGGGTGGGACGAAGAATCTGCACGAAGCAGAGGTTGGGGAACAGGCGACACCGGAGCAACATGGATCAGCAACAGGTGCATCAGGCACCGTGAGTGGTTGGGGCACTGGCGGAGGCGGCTGGGACACCGTCGGAGCCTAGGGTGTGACTGAAAGGGAGCTCACCTGAGAAGAACTGGAGGAGGCATAACGAGAAGCGGCAGTAGAGCGCATGCCACCGAGGGTTGCAGTCCCTCTTGGGCGACCTCCGAGTAATCTACCATCACCACCCCTCTTACCTATCATCTAAGAATCTTCCCGGACCGGCCTCGAAGAAGGCAACGAGCCCGCAACACCGCCGCGCGACACTTACAGACCAGTCTCTTGCCCCGATCCCTTCGCACGCTTCATCGAAGGCACCAGAACCCCGCTTAACAGCATTTCCAATCGTAACTTCCTCCCGCTCTATCTGACAACTGCTCCTGAAGAAGGAGAAGGAGAAACAGCATCAAAACAAGAAGCAAAAGAGGAAGACAACAAAGAACCAGGAGAAGAAGAAGGAACCGTGCTCCACATCCCACAAGAGACAGAAGAAGAGGCGGCAGAATACCACGCACGATACCTGCGCACCTTTGGAGTCCGCGCAGATGACGATCTCTGGCACCAGCGACTTGGCCACCCCTCACGCCAGACATTCAACAACTGCCTCCGCACCAAAGTTTTTCAGCCAGGAGCACTTCTGCGAACCGACGGCACGGAACCACTAAGCACAACACATCCAATAACCTGCACCGTCTATCCCACTGCTGCCCTCACGCACCAAGCTTACCCTTCCCTGGAGCCAAGCACCAACCGCTACAAGAAACTACAAAAGGTCTTTAGCGATTTTATCGTCATAACGTACGGAGGAGTCAAAGGTGAAAGCCACACCCTCACCTTCATCGACGCATACTCATGCTAAGTCTGGGTGGCCAGTGTTGATTTCCGCTCCAAGGCTTCCGAGGTTTTCCGCATCTGGCTGGCGCACGCGCAACGCGGGGAAGAAGTTAAAGATTTGGCAGATGGACGGCGCAAAGGAATTTTGCGGCAACGAACTGCAAGCTTTCCTCACGAAGAAGGGGATCAAGCACCACATCTCACTCCCCTATGCTCACCAGCAGCAAGGTGTCGCCGAGCGGCTCAACCGCACCATCATGACGAAAGTCCGCGCGCTCATGAACCAGTTCGGCCTCCCCAAGAAATTCTGGCCCTACGCCATGAACCACGCCGGCTCCACAACTTACTATCAACCACGGCGGATAGGGGAAATCTCTCCTCGCACATGAAGTGGACCGGGTTAAGGGGAGACACCTCCATGTGAGGGTCTAGGGGTGCATGGTACAGTACAGACCAACATCCGCAACCATCGGCAAGTTCACTGAGCAGGCACGCTAGGGTGTCCATCTGGGACTCAGCTACGAATACAAGGGATGGCTGATCTTAGACTTTAACACCAACAAGATCGTGCCCTAGCGCGACATTCTCTTCTACGAGCGACTTACCTTGGAGCAGTGGATCGAAGACCAACGCAGGAATGTCGCTCAGGCCTACGCCAACAACGGCCGAAGCTTCGCCTCGCCGGAAGATGCGGCAGCTAAAACCATCTTTGATCGCGATCCCGCCGAAGAACATCGCGGCGTACATCCTCAATCTCGTTATGACAACGATGACGATGACGCTCCTACTTTTGGATCTTCGCGGCACCACGATCCTCCCAACAGCCCGCCACCTGCACATGACAGAGATGACGACGACGTGGTGGAAGTCACCTCTCATGATGCCGAAGGCGCGGCCAATGTCACAGGCCTTCAACTGCTCTGCCTTCACACTGCCGTCACCAGCGCTCCACGTATCGTCGAGCCTAAAACTCAACGACAGGCTTTTACTGGACCACACGCCAAGGAGTGGCGTGCAGCCATGGACGCGGAGCTGAAAGCACCACAGTGAAGGGGAGGAGGGTGCTAAGCGGAAAATGGGTCTTCTGTCTAAAGACCACCGCTGACGGAACCATCGAGCGCTTTACAGCCAGATGGGTCGTACGCGGGAACGACCAACGCCATGGCATCGACTTTGACCCAACCTTCGCCCCCGTCAGTCGCCACACCTCTTCTCCTTGCTATCGCTGCCACCAAGCACCTACCACTGCGGCAGATCGACGTTAAAATCACGTTCTTGTACGCGCTGGTCGACGCAACCATCTTCGTGGAGCAACCACACACCTACGGAGAAGGAGACCCCAGGGTCTGCCAGCTTAAGAAGTCCCTTTACGGGATCAAGCAAGCGCCGCGTCTTTGAAAACAGCACCTGCACAAGGTACTCCTCGATATCGGCTTCAGGCAGCTGCCACACGACCCGGGAATGTACCGCCTTCACTTCAACGGCGACTACATCCTCCTAACGGTCTACGTTGATGACCTGCTGTACACTGGCACAAGCAACGAGCTCCTAAACCAGTTCGAGCAGAATCTGGCGCAGCGCGTTGACATCACCATCAACCACAAAACCACACAGTTTCTGGGCTTGAATATCACCTACGCGCCAGAAGCAAATGTCAGCCTCCAAATACGCAGGACAGCTGGGAGAACGTTTCAAAATTTCTCACGCACCAATTTCAACTCCTTACTGCACTCCCGGCGCCAACTACAAAACGGACAACAAACCTCTGTCACCCGTAGGACTCCAACTGTATCAGCAGCAACAGGGGTGCCTGCTATTCGCCTCTGTCACCTGCGGACCCGACCTCTCGTACATCGCCAGCCAACTGGCACAGTACTCCCGCAAGCCAGTAGCCGAGAACCAGCTGGACCTGGAGCGCGCCCTACAGTATTTCGTTTCCACGCCTGACATTAGGCTCTCCTACTCCACGCTGACAACAACATCCTTCAACCTCACTGGCTATATGGATGCAGATGACGCCACTAACCCTGCCAATCGACGGTCACAAACCTGCTTTGTCTTCCGCCTGGGACCAACGGGCCCAATATCCTGGAATTCGCATAAGCAGGAGTTGGTTGCCCTATTGTCAGCTGAAGCACAGTATATCACTGCAACAGCCGCAGTTTGCGAAGGCCTTTATCTGCAAGGGCTACTGCAGGAGGCGAAAATCCCAACTTCGCCCACCTTTCGCCTTCACTGCGACAACCAGAGCGCAATTAAGATCGCGAACAAACCCTAAACCCTAAACCAGGATTCGTCAACCGTACGAAGCACATTGCGCTTCGGTACTTTTTTCGTCAAAAGGCAAAATTGACCAGGGCAAGGTTGACCTCGCGTACTGCCCTACCACCGAGAGGGCAGCCGACTTCCTCACCAAACGATTGCCACGTCAGCAATACCACCACTGCTCCGACCTCACCGGAGTAGTCAAGCGAGTTAGGACTCAGCACGCATAGGAATGAAGGGGAGTGTTGAGATATGGAACTTTATGAGAAGGCATTCCTATATGCTGTAGGAGCCGAATCTACCGAATACGAAGTCGAGGATTCAGAAGAGTCGAAGTGACACCAGCAACCGTTAGATCTGAACCGATGCAAGCAGAAACATTTGAAGTGAAAAGAGCGGGAACAGGTATGAAACGGGTTCCCGTGCTTCACAGTTTGAATTTCGCTGTAATAAGGGAATGTACCCCTTAGAGTACATGGCTAGTCTAGGACTTTTCTCATTCCCTGTATTTCCTATATAAACTCGATGTATGCATGCTATTATCATCTCAGTCATTTTACATTCACTCTGACCTGAGGTCAACAAGTCCGCTGCAACACTACCTGCGATCAACCCTGAGCCAATCCTTGGCTATGTCCTTCTTAGGATTGTAACATATTCTATATATTCAAAGTTATTTCAGCATTGTTTCAACTACCCATAGACATGTGAGAACTACCCACCCACCCAACCATACCATCCACTTATCTGTATGTACTTAGAGCAAATTCGTGGGCATGGACACCATCCGAAGTCTGGACATGTTGAGCATTTTTTTATGCTATACGCCTACTCCCCCCGAAGCAACCTAACCTTGACAACCATGCTATGAAATTTGCATTGCTGAAAAATACACACAAAATTCTCTTCGATCTCAATACACTCCACGCCACACATGCCAATGAGTTGATCAAGCACAGCTAACCAAAAAAAAATGAGACTTGCTTGCTTCGGCGCAGGGTTGGGGTGAGTTCTATCAAGCTTGTCAAACTAAGAGGCTACTTTACATCTAGACCGTCAATCAAAAATAAATAAACAACCCCTCGAGTTGTCCCAACTTCGGATGATGTCCCTGCATAGGAATTTGCCCTTAGCAGGCCCTCAGATTTATTTTAGGCTACACTGATGCATCAGGGCTGTTTGGTAGAAAATTGAAATTTTGCCCTGATTGATTAGTCCTGCACAAGATAAGGTGCCTGATCAGTGCTGATTTTTATGGTATACTAGAACATCCATACTAGCAATTAAGACTTGATGAAATGGGGGCAATTACACCAGGAAATGGTGTATAGGTGCGGGCCTGGCACACAGGAGTCACCTGCTCGATTCCTACTGGCTCCTTGCCACTATTCCTCGCTGGCACGAAGACTTATGTCGGTGGTTGTGTACATTTGGCCCGGTAAATATTTTGTTGCAGTAGATCTCGTTTTAGTGCGTGATTCGACGTTATCGTGCATCATCAGTGTAAAACATACACCGTTATAATGAAACGTCAGTACGCCATTTAACCACTATACTGAATGTTCTGCAGAAGGAATATAGTAATGCTGCTTTTTTAGGCCAAACACACTAGACCTACACTGGATTCAGGAAATTTAGGATAATTTGTCCTGATAACAAGGGCCTGGTACTCAGCCTCAGTGAGCAACGCAATGCGGTACTGGACTTTGCTGGCTGCTACTTCATCGTGCCGCTTCAATCCCCTCCCCAGCTGTCAGATTGGTAAGCAATCAGCAGCACCCCCCACCCACCCAACCACTCACCCACCCACCCATTCACCGTGCATCTGTATTTACACAACATAAGTGAGGAGCACAATACGGTAGCAAGCCTTGCTGATCAAAACTTCATCCATCCCCTCGTTGAGCTGCGACAGCGGGCGCTTCTGTAATACATGGGTGGTAACCAAGTGGTAACAGGGAGGTGACGGGGAATGGATGTAGGAAAAAGAGATTGAATTTGTGACGAAAGGTTGGGCTCCATATCATCCATCGCCTCGGCGAGCTGTCACAACTGTGCGTGTGTGTTCATGGGAGGTCAAAGGGAGGTAAGAAGGATGTAAGCAGGAGATGAGAGGCAAAGCCAACTTCCACTTCAGCCATCGCCTTGTTCAGCCGCGACAGCGACGTGTTATAAGTTCATTTTTTTGGCGTCTCACTCCTCAACAATTATGACGCGACAGCGGGCATGTCTGTGTTATGAAGTGGTAAGAGGGAGATCGAGTGGGAGATGAGAGGGAGATGAGAGGGAGATTGAGAGGGAGATGAGGGGCAACGGAAGAGAGGAAATATGGTGAGTTTGTGAATGAGTGGTGGGTTCCACTTCATCCATGTCTGTAATAGTGATCGCATCCGTAGAATGTGGGTGGTAACTAGGTAATAACAGGGTGGTATCTTGGTGGCGACCAGCTAATGACAGGTAATGACACTATCCCACACTGACACACACCAAAACTACCCCACACTCACACAGATGAACACTACCCCACACCCACATCCACCAACACCACATCCATGCATCACATTCACATTCACTACAGTCACACTCGTACTCACTCAACACATTTATGGTCATACGCACTCACCAGTCACACTCACACTCACCACAATCACACTAACTCTCCATACTCAAACTCACACTCACCACGTTCACACTCGCTCCTCAATCACACAGCGGGTCACCGCAATCACACTCACACTCACTCCTCAGTCACAGGCTCAATGCTCTTGGCCGTATAGAAGTCAAACATTTCTATCACAAATGGTAACCTGGTGGTAACCAAGAGGTAACCAAGAGGTGAAGGGAAGACTGCAGGTTGGTAAGCAGGTGTTCGTGTGGACTGGAGATCACAGAGGGGATTCCCCCCCACACTCACACTCACCGCGGTCACACTCACTTACCACAGTCAAACCCACACTCACCACAGTCACACCCACGGACAATAGAGTCACACTCACACTCACCACTGTCACGGGCTTGATGTTGTTAAAAGCGCAGGAGTGAAACATCTCTTTCAGCATCATCCGCCTGCCCACCACCAACCCTGCAAGTTTCTTCTGCCCGAAAATGAGATCCAGCAGGCCCACCTGCCTGACAACATCAGGTGAAATCCCAGCCAGTACGAGCCTACATGTGGGGGAAAAGGGGGAATGCGGGAAATGGGGAAGAGGAACAGGGAATAGGGGAAAGCAGGAAGGGTATTGGGGGGCATTTATAAAGGGGATGAGAAAAATCAGATCCACAAGGCCCACCTGCTCAATGGTATCAGGTGGAATCCTAGCCATCACGAGGCTACTAAGAGGGGGTAGGGAATGCACATTGGGAACAGGGAAGAGGAGGGCAGGGGAAAGGGGCATAGAGAGACTCGAGCCCCCCCTCCTCTCCCTTCCCCCCCTCCTCCCACCCTTACGGGGCAGCGTGCGGATAATTCACCACAAACTTCTTTCAGCATGCCCATGCTGCACAGCCCTGCTGCCATGAAAGGAAGGCTTCAATTTTACATAAAACTGACATGCAAGTCAGGATTGAGGAGGCTCGTGAAGTTGCAATAGTCCCTATTGGGCGACAGCACTCACAAGCACAGACGCGCAACAGACTGCAAGAACACACAAGGAGGCGACTCACGTGCCATCGGAGTTGGGGAGGCTCACGTCCCATCGGAGTTAAGGAGGCTCACGTACCCGTTGGCCGGCAGCACAGGCGCGCAGTTCACCAGAACATCCATGCGTGCAGGCTTAGGCACCTCCCTCTTCACCCCATGATTCCCCCACCCTGAAAGCAGCCTTTCTTCACCCCATAATTCCCCCCACAATATGATATGCCACACACAACATGATTACTCACTTGCCATCTGGGTTCAGAAGGCTCATGAAGTCACGGTAGTCCCCGTTGGGCGGCAAACAGGAGCACAGTTGATTATCACGTCCCCATGCGCGCTCTTGGGCACCTCGGGATGACCCCTAGCATGGGCAGCGCGCAGATCATACACCACAAACTACTGCGCTCCCAACTGCTATGAAAGAGGAAGGCATCAAACGGTACTCACATGTTGTTTGGGTCCAGAAGGCTCATGAAGTTGCGCCAGCCTCTGGCTACGAGGGAGCTTACGACAGGGGAGCAGTTAGTGGAGGAGAAGCCAATGACGGGGGAGCCGTTGATAGGAGAGCAGCTGGCAGAGAAGTTGGCCCAGGTGCCGACGTTGGTGGAGCAGCTCGCTGGCAACTAAGTTGGCGGCGACGAAGAGGAGCTGTCGGCAGGGGAGCAGCCCACCGACAGCGATGCGGGAGCTCATCGAACGCTCTCGTGGTGTCAACATGATGAAGAACCACTGTGTGCTGATGACCAAGTACCACGTCGAGGACACGGTCGCCCAGCAGAAGGCGCCCTTGGTCATGAAGGGCTTCACACATGCGTACAACGTCGACTACGACGAGCCATATGCACCAGTCAGGAGCTACGTCACGCTGAGGATCTTCCTCAGCATAATCGCCATCCTCGACTTGCACCCGATGCAGCTCAACTGAAGAACGCCTACCTGCAGAGCAAGCTCGACTATGTGCTTTACATGGACCAGTCCGACTACGACAATGATGGGACCGGCCGCATGCGCAAGCTGTTGAAGAGCTTGTACTTGCTGAAGCAGATGTCGCTGCTATGGTGCTTGGCGCTCGATGTTGTTCTGACCAGTGCCGGCTGGAGCAAGAGTCAGGTCAAGGAAGGTTGGCAACGATGGAGTAGTGTGCTTGGTGCTCGTCTACATCGACGACCTTGTTGCCACCAGCAGCAGCACCGCGATGCTGAAGAAGCTACGCAAGCTACTGGATTCCGCCTTTGAGCTGCGCGAAATCAGCCTGGTCGAGAAGTATCTCTGGCTGGAGATCGTGCGCGACCGATTTGCACAAAAGTTGTAGCTCCATAGTCCTACGTCAACAAGATGCGTAGGTGCTTCATCAATGACGAGTAGACTGGTCGGGTTCCGAAGACGCCGGTCTTCGTCGACGCCTACGCTGAGCTGATATTCGACGACGAGGAGTTTCAGTGGGGCGAGGAAGAGGAGTATCGGCTGAAGGTCAGTTCGCTTCAGTTTGCTGCCACGACGATGAGGCCGGACATCGCCTTCACGTGCGGTTCTGACTGGCCTTGCGGAACGACTAACAGTAGCGTGAGGTCGACCGCTGCCTCGGCCACATCGCCGACAGCCGTTACGCCACCATGGAGTACGGTGGCAGACCCGAGTCGTTATGTCTGGTCGGCTACGCAGACGGCAACGACGCTGGTGACAAGCAGTATTGAAGTACCACGAATGGCTATGTTTTCGTCTTTGGCGGGGCTGTCCTCTCTTGGACGAGCCAGCGCATCAAATATGTAATGCTCTTGTCAACGAAGCCGGAGCTTAACGCGGCCACCGAAGTCGGCAAGGAGGCTCGTCGATTTCGCTTCCCTCTTACGAGTTCCAAGTGCTCGACGCTGGAACGCCAACCGTCTTGAACGTGGACAACCAGTCGGCCATAGGGGTCGATGAAGGTTTGGGGCAACCTCAAGCACATGGAGCAACACTACGTTTGGCGGCAGTAGATGGTGAAGCGCGGGAAGATTGCCCTGTAGCATATCCCAACCACCGAGCAGCCTGCCAACTTCTTGAGGAAGGCAGTGCACTTTCCACCCTTCAACAAGTGCTCCATCCCAATCGGCCAAATGCGTCTGGCCGACTTCGGTGACGGTGATGACAACGTGCAGCAGTAGACGCCACGTCCTTCTGCATGGTTGGTGCGGTGACCAGCGTGCTGGGTGTAGTGTGCATGCCGATGACTTTCCCATTATATCCCTTAGGTTCTGGGTGGACCTCGTGTATGGGTGCCCGAGCATGAGTTGGGCAAGGAAATGTTGATGGGAAATGGCCCCGCCCCCTCTTGGGCGAAGCCGATTTGGCAGTCGAGCGCACGGGAGGTGCGGCCGGCTGTTGTTAGTGGTCGACGTTGACTTGGACAACTTTGGTCGACTTGCATGGCACCACTGTGAAGCCGCCAACGTGGTGAAGTCGGCGACCGGCTTCGACTTGGACAGTCGACGAAGGGGTTCGTCAATTGGGCGCCGGGGACATTACTTGGTCGACTATGTGAGAGTACGACGACTCTGCCTATTTGGATTTACCTATCTTTACCTTGTCATGGATTTCCTTGCTTGGTTCTATTTTATTATGCATGTTTTTGCTCGTTTTCCTTGGAAACGTTGCTTACTATATTTTATTGAAGTTATAGCACCGTTCTAGGTTGAGTGCACCAAATTCTAGGCTTTTCGTTTCCCACCGAATTGCCTTCTACCAAATTCGGGAAGGACCCGTTCGGGACGCTTCGCGACCCGCGGAACCTTCTAGTAACACTGGCGTTACTAGCCTTGTGTCATGCATATATTTAGCACGACATTGTACCCAGGTTTTCATAATTTACTCTGAGCACATTTCCTTTCCTGGACCTGTGACACTTGGTAATTAGAGCAGAAGGTTTCGCTACAACGCTTAGCCGCTGGGCCTCCAGGAGCACGCCGAGGATGGAGTCGAACGAGTAAGTGCAATGCTTATTTTCTTTTATGTTCGACTAACCTCGAGTGTTGCGACTGGGGTCCCCACAATTGTCGAGGAAGATTGTCGACCGTTCGATGGCGAGAATCGACGGTTCCCGATTTTTCGTGGAGGGGCAGTCTACATCGAACTGGCGAAGCTGCTTCAGAAGAGCGCGTCCTGCAATTCCTGGAGTCACGGAGGTGTTCGCTACGAATGTTGGAGTTTGCCACAAAGTTTGGAGTTCCGGTCGACGACAGCGGTTGGATCAGGAATCGACGTTCAAAATTATCCACAGATCATTCAACAAAGACTGACGAGACGCTGACTTCAGGCGTGTGGCAACGCGACCCTATTAGCAGCGATATGCTGCTGCTGAAATCGAGTGGGTCGCGAGCATGACTGGAGCTGAACGCGCCTCTGGAATTTCGTGAAAAAAAAAAAAAAAAAAAAAAAAAGGAATTCAGGCCGTCGGATCGAAAGCTGCTCAATGGTCAAAATCTGCATCTAAAATTTGACCAAGGGGAAAAAAATTGGAATGGCGACCGTCGGACGGCTTTCACGCTCAAAATCTCAATCTCGAAATTGACCAAAACAAGGGAGATTAGCAGCCAGAGCAGCCAGAGTGTGAGAGTACGACGGCTTATGCCAGCTATGCATGCTTTCTTTTATCTTATTACGCTATTGCTAGCTATATTTTATTATAGTTATAGCACCGAGCTAGGTTGCGTACACCGAATTCTGGGCTATTCGGTTGCCACCGAATTGCCTTCTACCGAATTCGGGAAGGGTCTGTTCGGGACGCTTCGCGACCCCCAGAACCTTCGCGTAACACCTGGTTACTGCCCTTGTGTCGAGCCTATATATAGCCTCGTGTTGTACCCAGGTGATCATTCAATTCAAACTCTCTTTTCTGAGCTCGATCCTTGATTCTCTCACTTGGTAATCAGAGCCCGTTTACACGCGAAGTTTTTTCGACCACTTAAACCTAGCTTTTAAAACCGCGGGGGCGACGACGGGAGCGCCGATTTCGGGTACGTAAACCAGTTCCGCGCTGTTTTTTAACGTCCCCCTCGAACCGGTTTTCGAATCCTTTTCGGGTTCATTGGCGAAAAAGTTGGAATTTCGACCGTCCGATCGATTCGAATCTCAACGGCCCTGAGAATTTCGCCCAAAAAAGTTGGAATTTGGAGCGTCGGATCGATTCTCTTTTCAACGGCCGAGATCAGACGCGAATTACAAAAAAGGCAGAATTACGTGGCGTACGGACCTAGCGCTCGTTATTTCTACAGTCGAGTTTGTTCGCAGTAAGTCGACCAGCGCCTAGAATGCAATGTTTTCTGTCGCAAATCTTCCTGTAAATCGCCAAATGGAGGAAAATGGTGAAAATTCCGTACGAAAAAATACGGAGTTACGCACCGACGTGGACCAGATGCGAGCGGCACTCCAGCGAATAGAGGAGCTTCTCGCGAACCAGTCGGCAGCCGCCACGGCAGCAGCGAACGTAGCAGCGAATACAGCATCGACGGCAGCAGCAGCAGCGGCGACACCGACACTTCACCAAGCAGCAGCCACAGTGAATCTTGAGGCGGCACGTCCGAGGCTACCGGAGACGTTCAATCCGAATGCAAGAGACACCGACGTCCGTCGATTCATTGCTACACTCGAAATTTACTTCGAGGCCGTTGGCTGTACGACCCCGACACACGATGCAATGCGGATTCGGCTCGCAGCGACACTGTTGCGAGGCCCGGCGCTCGAGTGGATTTACAACAGTAATGAGATCCGAGGTGAGAGGTCATGGACGCAGTTTCGGGCAGCTTTAATTCAACGCTTCGAACCGATTAATTCGAGCTACATGGCGCGGCAGCAGATTCATCGGCACAAACAGTACGGCAGTGTAACACAGTACACGCAGCAGATGGAGAGCCTCTTCAACCGAATTACCGACCTGACCGAAGGGGAAAAAATCCAAGCGTATACTGAGGGGCTAAAAATGGAAGTCCACCAACAGGTGATTGCCGCGAACTACAGCAACTACCGCGACATGGTGTGTGCAGCAGAGAGATTCGATGCGCTGACACGAGGTCAACCCGAGACACGACGCCACGTGCCGAACAGATCATTCGACACGAAGCGATCGGCACCACCCACGACCGCCGACCCGATGGATATCGACAAGATCGACGCGAAGCAGCGGCCGACAAAATACGAGACATGTGAATTTTGCGGCGCAGCAGGACATCGACTCTTGGCATGTTGGAAAATGAAGAAGGCACGAGCAGGGCTGCAGGGCAACAACAGTGCGGAACCCCCGAAGTCAAAAAACGTGGCGACTTCGGAGCGGGCGAAAAAAGGAGGACATGATGGCGCGAATTTAAAACGCCACGACCGGCCGGCACCAGGGGAAATCGCCGAGACAAATGGAGGCTCCGCGAAACAAGACTCTGCACCGACCAGGAAACTCCAGCCGAACACCCACGAAAGTAAGAATTCGTTAAAGTTATCCTACAAAGATACTTTAACTAAGAATATTACTTCTCGTGATTTTCAAGCCTTTAGGGGAGATTTAGAGGCTAAGACAAAGCCCTCAGAAATTATTCAGGTACCTGAGAAGTTGGGCAAACCACTCCGGAGCGTTGAAAAGGGTCGTGCGTTCCAAGGAGTTAATACTCTCTCCCCGCAGCACAGTGTTAAGGCTCCCCATTGCCCACAGGAGAGGCCTACACAGCTGCAACGGCTTAAGGGAAGGTTCCAGGCCAAGACGAAGCTGAATCGGCCTCGGATAAATCCTTCTAACCCTACTCATTTGGAAACTGATACGGAGTCAGCAGCTTCGAGCGCAGGATCTGGGGATGATCTCTTCGACGTACCCTATGATCCAGTAAGCGAGACCATCTACGGCTACTCGGAGCGGCAACAACCACTACTCCTCGAGGTTCTCTGCAAAGGGCGACGCCTCCAGGCACTGGTGGACAGCGGTGCATCTCACTCGGTGTGCGACCGCGAGACATTGGAGAAAATCGGAGAGAAGGCGGAGGAGACACAATTCTCTGCAACAATGGTGGACGGTACGAAGCTTCCCATCCACGGCGAAGCATCACTGCAGCTGCACATAGGGGCGCTAAGGTGGAAGCCGACGTTGCCGATCACCAATATCAAGGGACTAGATTGTCAGAAATAACTGAGCAGGAATGAATAAACTAGAACAGAGTTTGGTACAAGTAGTAAACCCTAACTTTGTGTACCCCCTAAGGTGTAACCCACTACAGCCTAGACAATATAAACATGCAATGTTTGACACACCCCCATAGGCGCAGTGGGAGACAACCACAGGGTCACAAGACCAGTCAAAGCAAAGTAAAGCAAGCTCAGGGTGGATCTCAAGGATTCCACACAAATTCCGAGCACAAGCAAGTGGTCTCAAGACCAGTTCACATGCAGGTTTATAACAAAGCAAGAGATACAGTGATCACAACCTAGCAAAAGTAAACAAGTAGGCATATATATATAGTGATCACAGTACAAGCAAGGTCAAGAGGTAAGCAAGTGAGGCCCAGTAGGTACAAGGCCTAGTAGAGTGCAAAAGCGCTGATGGTCACAAGGCTGAAGCGCCTTGGTGAACACATCAGCAGTGTTGGCCTCCGTGGCCACGTAACGCAGACAAAGCTGACCACGCTGCTGCAGCTCTCGAGCAAGGAAGTACCGCAGAGCGATGTGCTTCGTTCTGTGCTCCAGTCTGTGCTCCTCACACAAGGCAATGGCAGCCTTGTTGTCAACGTACAGCACTGGAGGAGAACGAGGCCGCTCTCCGAGGTCGGTCAGCAGGTAGGTCAGCCAGCGTAGCTCCTGAGCAGCCATGGCTGTGGCGTAGATCTCAGCCTCACAACTGGAGCTGAGAACAGAAGAAGAGCGAGTAGAACGCCAAGAAACTGAGCCAGAGCCAAGGCTGAAGGTGTAACCCTGGGACGACCGCTGAGTAGCCTGGTCGTCTGCCCAAGAAGCGTCTGAGTGCCCTGTGAGAACAACCCGGTCTCGCCCTCCAAGCACAAGCCCCATGCCCGACGTACTGCACAAGTAGCGCAACACCCTCTTAGCAGCATCCATGTGCTCCTTCCGGTGACGGCCAGGAGCGACATAGCGTGCTAGGATGCTAAGAGGGTATGCAAGGTCAGGTCGAGTGCAGGTCATCAGGTACATGAGGCAGCCCACAAGCTCTGGATACGGGCCACTCGGCTCTACGGACTCATCCGAAGGCAGAGCTGAGAGCGAGTGACCGGTAGGCAGAGGAGTGGACTGAGGCGAGGAGTACGTGAAGCGGAAGCGCTGGAGAACCTGCTGCACCATGTGTGACTGAGTCAGGGTGATGGTGCGCCGCGCTCTGTCCCGGGTGATCCGCAAGCCAAGATAGCTCGTCAGCTCACCCAGGTCTGTGCAAGTGTGTCTCCTCTGCAGCTCCGACTTCACGTGAGCGAGTGCCGCGGTGTCAGCAGTGGCAAAGACCAAGTCGTCGACGTACACGAGGATGTAGAACGGCGGCAGCGAGGTGTCGGTGCGTAGAAACAGCGACGGGTCAGCAGTAGAGGGAGCGAACCCAAGAGCCGCAAGTGTCGTCCTCAGTGTGTCGTGCCACTCACGTGGCGCCTGGCGGAGACCGTAGACCGGCCGCTGAAGCCTCCACTGGGTGCCAGGAGGAAATGACCCAGTGAAGCCAGGGGGGCGGCGCAGCCAGATCTCCTCGTGCAGGCTGCCCTGCAAGAAAGCAGTGCTGAAGTCAAGAGAGTGAAGCTCGTAGTCGCGGTGAGCGGCTATGTGCAGCAGCACCCGAAGAGTAGTCATCTTCGGGGTGGGGGAGAAGGTCTGAAAGAAGTCTACTCCCTCTCGCTGACTGAAGCCTCGAGCCACGTAGCGCGCCTTGAAGACAGGCGGAGAACCCAGCGGCCGCTTCACCCTGAAAATCCACATGCCACTGACGATGTTCGCCCCAGGAGGGGGAACCTCGTCTACGTAGGTGCCTGTGGACTTCCAGGAGGCCATCTCTGCGTCCATGGCTGTCTGCCACTGAGAGGAGTAGGGACCCGCCATCGCCTCAGCGTAAGAGCGTGGGGTCGGGATGTCTGGTGCATCCGGGTCTCCCTCAGGGGCAACTAGCAAGGACACGAGATGGGGCAAAGCAGCAGCAAGGCAGTGGAACTCCTCCTGTCTGTCCTCAAGGACGTCCGTGCCGAGGGCACACTCACCCCCGACGGACGGAGGACAGGCAGACGCAGACTCAGACCTAGCGACAAGGCTGGCAGCGTAGTCTAGGCGACAGCGAGCAGCAAAGTCAACCAACTCAGCGACCAGAGCAGACGCAGCAGAGGACTCAAAGGTCGGGTCAGTGACAACTGTAGCGAGGAGACGCGTAACAGTGGGACTGGCAGCACGACGGGAGTCAGACTCCGGGTCAGGAAGAGTAGGAAGAGAGGACGCAGGAGGAGACGGCAGCGGGACACGCTGCGGAGCAGTGGAGGGACGCAGAGTCATGTAGTGAGTGCCAGGGACAGGAGGAGGACGCTCACGTGGGACACGACGACCAGTGCGAGCAGTACGAACAGGCGACGCAGGACGAGACTCAGGCTCACGACGCTCTGTAAGACCTCCTGTGGGACCAGCGTAAGGGGAGGGAGCAGGGAGAGGCGAGACAGGCGGTAACTGTGACTGCGGCTGGACAGGCAGAGGACACTCGACGGAGGAAGGAGGACAAGGAGGAGGAGCCTGACCAAGAACCTGCTGAAGGAGCGGTACGAAGTACGGTCGCGGCCGCGCAGCGTCTCCAGAAGCAGCAGGGACACCAGTGGCAGCCCCAACGTCCGAGTCCCCAGCACCAGCAGCAGCTCCAACGCCCGAGTCCTCAGCACCAGCAGCAGCACCACCGGTCGGGTCCTCAGCACGAGCAGCAGCTCCAACGCCCGGGTCCTCAGCACCAGCAGCAGGGGCACTGGTCAGGTCCTCAGCACCAGCAGCCGCGCCACCAGTCGGGTCCTCAGCACCAGCAGCAGCTCCAACGCCCGGGTCCTCAGCACCAGCCGCAGCTCCAGTATCCGGGTCCTCAGCACCAGCAACAGCACCACCGCTCGGGTCCGCAGCACCAGGAGTACCACTACGAAGACTGCAGCGCCGCGTGTACCACTCGCGGATCACCTGAATGGGGGGGAGCTCCTGGGTAGGAGGGGAAGTACCGGGACGAGCTCCAGAAGCACCTCTCCGGAGGCGGCAGTACTCGAGGTACCTCTCCTGCAGCTGCTGGGAGGAGAGGGCTCCTCCAGATGGAGTACCCCCAGACTCAGCACCCCCAGACTCAGCACGTCCAAACTCAGCACCACCAGGCTCCGCACCTCCAGGCTCCGCACCTCCAGGCTCAGCACCCCCAGGCTCCGCACCTCCAGGCTCAGTACCTCCAGGCTCCGTACCTCCAGGCTCAGCACCCCCAGGCTCCGCACCTCCAGGCTCAGCACCCCCAGGCTCCGCACCTCCAGGCTCAGCACCCCCAGGCTCAGCACCCCCAGGCTCAGCACCCTCAGACGCAGCACTACCAGGCTCAGCACCCCCAGACGCAGGACGCGAGTCAACAGCTACCTCGACAGGCTCACTCGGGTCTACCTGGGACACACCTGAGGGAGCGGCACCCTGAGGGGGGAGGGGGTCTGGTACCTCAGCACCTGGAGCGAGGAAGAGAGGCGGGGGGGGAGCGGGGCAGTGCGGTAGGGGAAGAGGCGGTAGAAGGGGACGGACTCGTCAAAAGTGACGTCCTGAGAGGCCAGAACCCGGCGCGAGGTGACATGGTAAAACTGCCATCCAGGCGCGTCGGGAACAAAGCCAAGAAAGACACAGGGAACAGCGCGACGCGAGAGCTTGTCCGCGGACGTGTCGCGGACAAAAGCTCGAGATCCCCAGACCCGGAAACGCGACGCATCGCCAACCTCTCCCGTCCACCGTAGAGTCGGGGAAGTCTCCGGCAAGGAGACACGGGGCCAGAGGTTGAGCTGATGCGCTGCGTACCGGACTGCAAACGGCCACAGAAAGTGGGGAGCAGCCGCATGGGTCAGGGAGGTACGAGCGACCTCCATGACTAAGCCAATGCGGCGCTCAGCAACCCCATTCTGCTGTGGAGAGGCCGGAAGCGTGTACGACTGCTCAATGCCGTGCTCAGCACAGTAGGCTGCCAAGAGGTCGGAGGCGAACTCACCACCCCTGTCAGAGTGCAAGCGCAGGACAGGAAAGTCCGAGTGAAAGCGCTCGCCTAGCTGGAGACGGGCTCGGCTGATCCAGGGGATCAAAGCACCAGGGACGTCACCCTTGGCGCGCAAGGGGAAGACCGTGGTGTAGCGCGAGTAGTCGTCAACAACTATCAGGAAGTACCTCTCCTGACCCTGACCACGGACGCGGGCTGGGCCCCACACGTCCATGTGGAGCGTCTGCAGGGGAGCGGTCGTCGGGGGAAAGGAGGAGGAGTGAGGAGCGGCGCGCTGCCGCCCCTCGACACAGGGAATGCAGTCAGGAGCAGGGGAGTCAGGAAGGGGAGGGAGCACCCTGGGAAGACCAGCAACAAGGTCCCGTTTGTGCATGGCCCGCAGGCGCTGCACAGACGGGTGACCAAGGCGGTGGTGCCAGAGGACGGTGTCGTTCGCCAGAGAGCGACACGAGCAGGGGGCGGACAGCTGACCTGACGCTGACGCAGACGCAGCTACCTGAGGGGACTCAGTGGTCAGTGTGTACAGGTCAGACCCCGGCTCTCGAGTGAAAGTAGCCAGGTGGCGGCCCGTCCGAGCACACGTGCAGTGAGTCACACGCTCGTAGGCAGGGGTGAACTGGTGAACACCCGAGTCCTGGAGCGCACTACCTGCCACCAAGTTCGTGGAGAACGAGGGGAGGTAGAGACCTGAGAGCTTGCCGGACGGAACCGCTGGACACGGAAGGGTGGTGGAGGAGGTCGCAAGGACCGGACCCCCAGAGGGGTCAGCAAGAGAGACAGCAACCGGCCGAGCTAGAGGCTCAAGGACAGTGCGGTCACGAAAGAAAGAGCGAGAAGCACCTGAGTCAAGTGTGAAGGTGTGCAGTGCTGCAGTCGACTCAGTACCAGGGGGCACAGACGCAGAAGCACCTAGAGCAGCAGCTGCAGTAGTACCTGTGGAAGCAGACACACTAGCACCTAGTGCAGCAGCAGGGCTGGCCTGAATGCCCGGGTCGGGCGGAACACGCAAGTACTGAGCACCCTCTCCACTAATAGACATCGCATACATGGCAGTGAGAATAGCATCAAAGTCAAGTGCCCAAATATCAACACCCTTCCTGAGCAGATCAGCCCAGCGCGGCAGCTCACCCCCACCAGGAAACTGAGTGCGCCACGCATCGTTGAGGCGGGCGAAGCAGCGCTCCGTCTGGTGCGGCCCCCCACACGTCTGGCCAGTGCGGTCACCTGTACGAATAACGTACTGGCAGGTGACGCTGCGCCGCGCATACCACTCACGGGCGGCCTGAAGGGTCGGGGCAGGCTGCTGACTCTGACCGCCCGCCGGGCCTCCACGACCACCACCCCCTCCGCCTCCGCCCCGGCCACCTCCACCCCTGCCGCTGCCACGACCACCTCCGCCTCCGCTGCCACCTCCGCCCCTGTCACCACTCCCAACACCGCTGTCACCTCCACCACCGCCGCCACTAGCCTCTCCAGTCGCACCTCCACCGCCACCACCTCCACCCCCGCCTCCTCCGCCACCACCCCCACTCCTGCCACTCCTGCCCCTGCGTCGTCCGCCTGAAGCAGACGCAGTCCCGACCTTCTCAGCACCAAGGAGGTCGACAGCAGCAGCAGAGGCGACAGAGGGGAGGAGGGGGGAAGGGGAGCACCCCTCGAAGAAGGGGCCGCGGGGGTCGCCACGAGAGGTGCCTACAGCGACGATACTAGCCTCGGCTGCAAGCAGTTCCTTCTCGAGGAGGGCTATGGTGAGTTCAGTGGGGGAGCGAGAGAGGAACTGGTCCCTGACAGGGCGCAGAGAGTCAGGGAGGCGGGTGACAACGTGGTAGAGAGTGATCCAGAGCGGGGGGGGGTTGCTAGCGAGGAACTCATCAGGCATGGCAGCGCGAAAGCGAGCCTCACTAGTCTTAAGGTGGGTGATGAGGTCTGCGACAGTGTGAAAAGAGGCTAGGTCGGGGAACAGGTAGGGGAGAGTGAGGCGGCCTAGTGTGGCAGAAGCGGGTGAGGAGTAGCGGGCCACTACAGCTGTGTAGAGGTCCTTAGCAGTCTTGCACTGGCCGAAGTGCTCGCGCTCATCTAGCGGCAGGGAGTTGCGAATAGCAAAGCGAGCGTGTGCGTCACGGGTCTGCCACTGTGAGCGCTCAGTTGGGGGGGCAGTAGCGAGTGGGGCGGTCGCATGGCCGAGAGCGTGGTCGTACAGTGTAATATCTTCCTTGGCAGTGAGCTGTAGGAAAAGGTGCAGATCATCTAGCCAGGTTTCGAATTTGACCGGACGGCCCTCGGCGTCGAAAGCTAGAACAGGAGGACTAGCCATAGCGACAGCGGCAGTAGTAGAAGCAGTAAAGTCACTGAACAGGCGTGCGCAGGGTCAGCAGGGCCGGTGGGGCCTACAGACTGTAGTGGCGCACAAGCAGCAGTAGCAGGAAGTGTAGTAGTAGGATCTGCAGTGGTGCACAGGCGCAGCAGGCGGCAGCGAGAGCCGGCGCAGCAGGGGCGGGCTCAGCAGCGGTGATACGCGGGCGGCAGCGGGCGCAGCAGCGGCGGTGCGCGGGCGGCGGCGAGCTCAGCAGCGGCGGTGCGCGGGCGGCGGCGGGCTCAGCAGCGGCGGTGCGCGGGCGGCTGCGGGCTCAGCAGCGGCGGGCCGGGAGCAGTGCGGGCAGCGTGCGGGCCGGCGGCGGTCAGCGCACGAGCCGCGCAGGCTCAGCGCGGGCTGCGCGGGCTGCTCGCGGGCTGCGTAAGCGGGTCGCGGGCGGCTCGCGGGGGTTCGCGGGCAGGTCGCGGGCTGCTCGCGGGCAGTTCGCGGGCTGTGCGCGGGCTGCGCGGGCTGGTCGCGGGCTGCGCAGGCGGGTCGCGGGCTGTGCGCGGGCGGTTCGCGGGCTGTGAGCGCGGCGCGCTGTGCGGTTCGCGGGCGGCGTGACGGGGCCGATCGGGGCGCTAAGGGGCGACGCGACGGGGGCCGTGAGAGGCCGCTAAAAAAAAATTTCGACGGGGCCGCAGGGCCGCTAGATCTTGCTAGATCGACGGGGCCAGCGGGGCCGGAAACAAGCGAAGGTAAGCAGGTAGGTAAGTCGGTGGGCCCTAAGAACAGTCCTAGCGAAGGACCTGCTCTGAAACCATGTCAGAAATAACTGAGCAGGAATGAATAAACTAGAACAGAGTTTGGTACAAGTAGTAAACCCTAACTTTGTGTACCCCCTAAGGTGTAACCCACTACAGCCTAGACAATATAAACATGCAATGTTTGACATAGATTTCATCTTGGGGCGAGATTTCCTGAAGCGGTTCAACCCCGAGATCAATTGGTTCAACAGTTAAGTGTGCATCCACAATAATGGGAAGCAGATAGCACTGCGAAGCTGGACGGATACAGGGGATGTTCCTGAAACGACACTGGCACGGTTCGAACGGACGGTGAACGAGAGTAACACGGGTTACCTAGCACTGGTCATGGCAGCAGCAGAGGAGGAGAAGCCGAGTTCGGAGCTACCTGCAGCAGTAAAGGAGGTCTTGGAGCAGTACAAGGATATAATGCCCGACGACCTACCCGCAGGCGTACCTCCAGCACGCACCCACGAACACGAGATCGTGGAGGAACCAGGTGCGAAACCCGTCTCACGTGCACCATACCGACTGAGTCCGACCGAGCTGACAGACATGAAAAAACAGATCGAATATTTACTAGACAGACAACTGATCCGCCCATCCACATCTCCCTACGGTGCACCAGTTCTCTTCACCCCAAAGCCAGACGGTAGTCTACGGATGTGCATCGACTACCGCGCACTGAACAAACAGACAGTTAAAAATAAATACCCCATACCGCGCATAGACGACCTACTGGACCAACTGCGTGGTGCAACGGTCTTCTCGAAGCTGGACCTACGGTCGGGTTACTGGCAGATCAAGATGGCGGACAACTCGATCCACAAGACGGTGTTCCGTACGAGATACGGCTCCTACGAGTACTTAGTGATGCCGTTCGGACTCTGCAACGCACCAGCAACGTTCCAGGCGGAGATGAACCACATCCTACGGCCCCTGCTGGACGAATGCGTAGTAGTGTACCTGGACGATATCCTCATCTACTCCAAGAACATGAAGGAGCACGTGGAGCATCTGCGGAAGGTGTTCGAAATCCTGCGGAAAAACAAGTTCTACGTGAAGCTGTCAAAGAGCGACTTCGCACTGAAGAAGGTGCAGTTTCTCGGGCACATGGTGAGTGCGGAGGGCGTACACGTGGACCCGCGGAAGATCAAAGCCGTTAAAAAGTGGAGGAGTTACAGCAGTTCCTCGGCTTCGCCAACTACTACAACAGGTTTGTGCCGCAGTACGCTAAGATAGCAGCGCCACTGACCGACCTACTGAAAAAGGATACGCCCTTCAAATGGGATACTCCTCATCAGCAAGCCATGGAGCAACTACAGACAGCACTGACCACAGCGCCAGTACTCATCCTACCGGACCCAGAAAAGGACTACGTAGTTGAAGCGGACGCTAGTGACCAGGCAGTCGGAGCAGTACTGATGCAGGATCACGGGAACGGTTTACAGCCTATCGCCTACCTCAGTAAGAAGTTACACGGAGCAGAACTGAACTACCCCAATCACGACAAGGAAGCCTTAGCCATAGTCGTAGCCTTCAAGGCGTGGAGGTGTTACCTAGAGGGAGCCAAGACCACAGTATACACTGACCACTGCAGTCTTAAGTACCTGAAGTCGCAGCCGACGCTCTCACGACGACAGGTGCGGTGGGTGGATTTCTTGGAGACCCACTTCCACTACGACATTGTCTACAAACCCGGGCTACACAACAAGGCAGACACGCTGAGCCGCCCCGGTCATGTAGCAGGCATCCAGCTCGACGGGATGAAGCCTCTTCTCAAGGGTCTATTCTGACATGGGTACTCCGTGGACGCAGAGATAGCAACGGCAGAGAAACAAAAGCTGTTACAGTGGGAGAAAGACTTAGCGGTAAGGAAGGGTTCAGGAAATATTTGGGTACCGAACTACGCCCTACTACGGCAGATCCTTCTAGAGGAGTTTCATGACGTACCATACGCGGGACATTTCGGGAGCAACAAGACGTTAGCGGGAATAGCAAAGTATTACTACTGGCCCAGGATGGCAGCAGACGTGCAGCAGTTCGTCACCTCTTGCGACACGTGCCAACGGATGAAGAGTAGCAAGCAGAAAAAAGCGCCTCTACCCGTACCGGAGCAACCATGGCAGGTCGTTAGCCTCGACTTCATCACAGGACTTCCTTCGACCTCACGAGGACACGATTCCATCCTCGTAGTGATCGATAAGTTCTCCAAAATGGGTCACTTCATTCCGACCAACGCCACAGCCACTGCTGAAGCAACTGCTCGCCTCTTCTTCGACCGCATCATCACCATCCACGGCATCCCCGCTACACTTATCTCAGACAGAGACCCAAAATTCACAAGTAAGTTCTGGAAGGAGCTTATGGGACTGCTGGGGACCAAGCTTGCCATGTCTTCAGCATACCATCCCCAGACTGACGGACAGACGGAGCGACTCAATCAAGTGGTTGAACAGTTACTGCGTACAGCTTGCAAAGACGACATCAGCCACTGGGATACACAGTTACCAACCCTAGAGTTCGCTTACAACAACCCTTCACATGCGGCCACAGGAAAAACCCCTTTCTTCCTGTGTTACGGACGGGAACCACTCACACCACAGCAGCCGACCACACCGGCACACGTCCAAGCCGCACACGACTTCGTCACCACCATGCAGCAGCTATGGGAGAAGACTCAGCGACGTCTCACCACGATGCAGAACTCCCAGAAGCAGTATGCCGATCGCCAGCGACGAGATCACTCAGTAGCAGTCGGAGATCAGGTGCTTCTTGACACGCGCAACTTGAACCTGTCTCACCTACCATCCAAACTCCAGCCTCGCTTCTGTGGTCCTTTTCTCGTGGAGGCACAGGTGACACCAGTTACATTCCGCTTGCGCTTACCAGATACATGGAAGCTTCACAACGCTTTCCATGTTCAGCTACTGAAACCCTACAAGGACCCCAACCACCAGTTCCAGGGACGGCAGCTACCGCCACCTCCACCTGTTCTTGTGCAGGATGAACCAGAGTACGAGATCGAGCGCGTTCTCACTCATCGGCGCCGCGGCGGCAAGACCCTCGAGTTCTTGATACGCTGGAAGGGATACGACCCCACTGAGGACAGTTGGGTTGCAGAAGCTGATATGGGCAACGCACGCCGTGCTCTCAAGGACTATCTTGTCAAGCAGGGTGTATCTCACGCCACCCAGCTTTGAGGGGGGGACGTGTGAGAGTACGACGGCTTATGCCAGCTATGCATGCTTTCTTTTATCTTATTACGCTATTGCTAGCTTAGGATTATTTTATGCATGCATGAATTGCTTGATTTCCTAGGCTAGGTGCTTTCCTATATTTTATTATAGTTATAGCACCGAGCTAGGTTGCGTACACCGAATTCTGGGCTATTCGGTTGCCACCGAATTGCCTTCTACCGAATTCGGGAAGGGTCTGTTCGGGACGCTTCGCGACCCCCAGAACCTTCGCGTAACACCTGGTTACTGCCCCTTGTGTCGAGCCTATATATAGCCTCGTGTTGTACCCAGGTGATCATTCAATTCAAACTCTCTTTTCTGAGCTCGATCCTAGATCCTCACACAGAGCATAAACTTTGATGAGCGCTACTTCGATCGTTCAGCCTCGCAAAAATTGACTGGCTTACAACAATGATTTTCTTTCGACGTACTGCTTTGACAAAACATTGGATGAAGAATTCAACGGCACGAATGGAGCGGCGACAACATACATTTGGACATCATAGCCATGGCAAGTCGTTAGCCTCGACTTTATCACTAGGCTTAATTCGACCTCACGAGGAAATGATGTTATACTCGTGGTAATTGACAAGTTCTCTAAAATGGGACATTTCATCCCGACCAACGCCACGGCTACAGCTGAAGCAACTGCTTGCCTCTTCTTCGACGATTTCATCATCGTCCACCGCAATCCCGCTACATTCATCTTGGACAGAGACCCAAAAGTTTACTAATAAGTTATGGATGGAACTCATGGGTTTGTTGGGGACAAAGCTTGCGATGTCTTTAGCGTACCACCCCCAGACTGACGTACAGACTGAGTGATTCATTCAGGTGGTTAAACAGTTACTTTGCACAACTTGCAAAGACGACATCAGCCACTAAGATGTACATGTTGAGATAAGCGGTAGTCTTAGGAGCCATAGCTAGGAGAGTCCTAGCTAGGCAAGAGAGTTTAGGCGAAAGAGAGGTTGCACTAGCAAGAATGGGGATACAAATAGCAAACCCTAGAAGGGTTGTACTCGCTACAGAGCACCCCACTACAGGCTAGAGCATAATATTCTGACACACCCCCATAGCCAAAGTGGGGTGTAATCAGCAGAGCAAGCAAAGCAGTACAAGCTTAGGGTGGATCACAATGTCACCACACATTCTGAGCACAAGTTTAAGAAGCAATAGTTTAAAGTTCACAATTATGAGCAAAGCTAGTGGTAGTCACAACGGGGAAGTGAGGAGGAGGAGGGCTGGCGAGAGGAGAGTAGATGGGAGGCGACGACTGAAGCTGCAGGCACACGGGCAACAGACGGCTCTGGTGCGACACAGTGGCTACCGGGAGTGAGTGCCCCGGAGTACAGGAGTAACAGGCTCCGCGGCTAAGACGAGCAGCAGGAGCAACGGACCCACAGGCGACGGCGCAACCGGCTCTCTGAGCTACCGGGAGTGAGTGCCCCGGAGTACAGGCGCTGCGTACGACACGACGGCAACCTCCCCTCAACCTCCCCCAACAGTCCCACACCCCTCGACACACACCCGCTGCTACACCGCTAGCTCCACTCCCCCTTCACCCCCCCCTTAGTACCACTCCGACGGCTCCAACAGGTCCACCCCCCTCAGCGGCAGCTGCAGCACAGGGAGACGGAGGAGGAGGAGGAGCAGGGAACGGCACACAGAAGCTGCACCCCCATACCCCCCAACCCCAAACCCTAATCCAGGAGAACGGGCAGAAGGAGGGGTGGGGCGCCTTCAGAAGCACGGGGGACAGCGGGGAGGACAGGGGAAGCGAAGAACGGGCCGCCCACGGGCCTGGCACCGCCTCCCGAACCGCGCGCAGGCGGTCCGAGCCGCGCGCGGGCCTGGCGCAGCCCGTACGGGCCGCGTGCCGGGTGTACGGGCCGCGTGCAGGCCACGACGGGCGACGGGGGGCGACGCGCGGGTCCCCGTCGCCCGTCGCAGCGCCTCCCGGGGGCGACGTGCCGAGTGACGGGGCAGGAACCCGTCGCGCGCCTCGGGGCACACGGCGGGCAGAGAACCGCCGCGCGCCTCGGGGCGCACGGCGGGCAGAAAACCGCCGCGCGCCTCGGGGCGCACGGCGGGCTGAAAACCCTAGTTTCGACGCCGCGCACCACGGGGCGCGCGGCGGACAGGGAGTAGCAGTAGCAGCGGAAGCAGTGAAGTGGGCCCACAGGCCAGGAACGTTAAGCTCTGATACCATGTTGAGATAAGCGGTAGTCTTAGGAGCCATAGCTAGGAGAGTCCTAGCTAGGCAAGAGAGTTTAGGCGAAAGAGAGGTTGCACTAGCAAGAATGGGGATACAAATAGCAAACCCTAGAAGGGTTGTACTCGCTACAGAGCACCCCACTACAGGCTAGAGCATAATATTCTGACAGTACAGTTACCGATGCTTGAGTTCGCTTACAACAACGCTTCACAAGCAGCCACAGGGAAATCTCCTTTCTTCCTATGCTATGAACGAGAACCACTTACGCCACAGCAGC
Source organism: Closterium sp. Yama58-4 (assembly GCA_947470075.1). Classification (NCBI taxonomy): domain Eukaryota; kingdom Viridiplantae; phylum Streptophyta; class Zygnematophyceae; order Desmidiales; family Closteriaceae; genus Closterium; species Closterium sp. Yama58-4. Next base: position 503,775 of record CANIUD010000125.1, on the reverse strand, counting down.
CAACCATATAGGCACATGTCCAAGCTGCAAATGACTCTATCACCACCATGCAGCAGCTATGGGAGAAGACGTCTCACCACGATGCAGAACTCCCACAAGCAGTATACAGATCGACAGCGACGAGTTCACTCAGTAGCAGTCGAGATTAGGTGCTTCTTGACACACGCAACTTGGACTTGTACCATCTTCTGTCCAAGCTCCGGCCTTGCTTCTGTGGTCCTTTTGCACTTACCTACTATGTGGAAGCTTCACAACGCTTTCCATGTTCAGCTACTGAAGCCCTACAAGGACCCCAACCAACAGTTCCACAGACGACAGCTACTGCCATCACCTCCTGTTCTCATACAGAACGAACCAGAGTACCTGGTGGAACGAGTGCTCGCTCATCAACGCAAACGCGGCAACAGGCTCGATTTCCTGATACGCTAGACGGGATATGACCCATCGGAGGACAGTTGCAGAAGCTGATATGGGCAACGCACGCCGTGCTCTCAAGGACTATCTTGTCAAGCAGGGTGCTTCTCACGCCACCCAGTTTTTATGGGGGGACGCCTGAGAGTACGACGGCTCTGCCTACTTGGATTTACCTATCTTTGCCTTATCATGGATTTCCTTGCTTTGTTTTATTTTGTTATGCATGATTATGCTCGTTTTCCTTATAAACGTTGCTTACTATATATTATTATAGTTATAGCACTGTTCTAGGTTGTGTGCACGAGAATTCTAGGCTTTTCAGTTGCCACCGAATTGCCTTCTACCGAATTTGGGAAGGACCCATTCAGGACGCTTGACGACCCGCGGAACCTTCTAGTAACATTGGGGTTAGTGGCCTTGTATATATATAGCACGACTTTGTACCCAAGCTTCCATAATTTACTTTGAGCACATTTCCTTTCCTAGACATGTGTCGGATAAAATTTTGTGGGGGTGTGTGGACGTCGCCATGGAGGTTTTGGCAAAGCCTACGTGCAGACAGATATTTTGAGGTCAACATAGCACATCTGGCGTAACCGACGGCACGTGGACGACTTGGCACCTGTACAATGTGCATGGTGATGCACAACGTGCGCAACCGTCTACAAGCACATGCGAAGTAAGTGCATGCACAAGCGCTTATAGTCACCTGCCATTGCAACGCTGGCAAGGCGCCTTGCTGCAACATTGGCGATCTGCAATGATGCGGCACTGGCAGGTTACCGACTTGCAACGCTGGCTAGTCACATCGCAGTTGCGTGGGCGCGGTGTCGACTTTCAGTGCTGGCAGGCCGCTCCCGTGCTGCGCTGAAGGTCGACCTGCTTGTGCGCTAGGTTGCTAGGCATCTGATGTAGTCGTTGTTGCCATTGCCTTTGCACCATTGTCTATCCAACTTCTGCTAGTGAAACTCATTACAACTTTCTCCGTGAACACGCAAGTAGTGTCTGCTGAGAATTCTAACCTACGAAGGAGATGGCGTGATGGCACGAAGGGTGGAATTCAGGTTTTTGCTCTTGACAGACTTGCCTTGGTAGATTTCAGCAGCATTTCACTAAGAAAGTATATTACAAGAAAGATTGAACCAACATACTAGAACCAAGCAACCATGCAGAAATGTTCCTAGAGGAACGTTTAGCTAACTACCATGCATTTGCCATGCCAACTCAGCAATGGCAGGTGGGAATCCACCTAACTAGATAGTTACCCAAGTTGTACACCATCTATAGGTGTGCACGTTTTTTTCTATTTAAAAAACGTGTAGCATGTTCTTTTTTGTTGCTGGTTCAATTTCTCCTGGCGGGTACAATTTCTGCCATGAATTGATTGGTCGAAATTCTTTGCGCTCACATTGGTCGAAATTCCCGCACATTGAATTTCTCATCGAAATTCAATCATGCGTCTGCGGGTGTTCGTAGGGGTTGGCGCGACCCTGCGCAGATGAACTTTTGCGAACCTCGGCACCAGTTGCGCCCCCTGCGCCTGTGCACGAGATATTTCCGTTGCACCTGCGGATGCTATAGTTGCTCGTGCACGGGTTCCCTGGTGCAGAAGCTCAAGCAACCTTCCTCCTTGTGCACGAGGTTCTTGGCCCAGCCTGCGCAGAAGCTCCAGATCTCGCCCATGACATGCAGGGCTCTTCCCAACAGTGAGAACACAAGCAAACGTTACGATCACTCGTACCATCAGTGCCCCCTCCGTAGTCCAGCTCCCGGTATAAAGTGACTCCTCACTTTCGCGCTATCGCACGCTTCTTTATGGGCAAAACGCAAATTTAGGGAGTGTGCGTGCTCTATATGAGCTTGAGCGTTATTGTCATCATTTCAGGAATGGTTCAATAACCTTTCAGTTATTCCAACACTGGCCACATGATTACGTGATAGAATGATTTTATGTTGACCTGGACAAATAAGATCGGATTTAGGCCGCCATAGACAGCTGGGGGAGCGGGGTGGTTGCTTCATCGTATAGGTTCTCCCTCCTGCGACAATGACGACTGTGGTTGACTTTGCGATATCATGATATTGTGAAGAGCCTTCTGAAAAATCACACATATATCAAAACGTATTTAAAGTGCCGAGGTAATCAAGCTAGTGGTTGTAGCGGTAAATGCCATATGGAAGGGTAGGAACTTCGTGCTATCCACCTCAGCTTTCCAGCTTGGATAATCTCAATTCGTGTCTCATTTGGCACGCCAAGTGGGCATAGGTTTGAGATCAACCCTGCTGGCATTCGAAGCACATGGCACGACGTTTTGTCCACGTGGACAGATGAAACGGATTTGGCGATTCGGCAACCAAATCTCGTGAAACATCTGTGCCCCTTGCAACTCGTTCAGTTGATGAAGTTTATGGACTCGAGTCCGTGTTTTAGAAGAGCCGTATGACTAGTACGAATTGAGGCCCACAACAGCTCCCACCTGGCTGCTCACTCTCGTGCGGTTCGTGCTAACTCTCGGCCTTCCTGAGTGCTATCGGTCGTGTTCTGCGAGCGGATGGTTTTCGCAATTGGAATTCGCCGTTTGTTACCGTACCGCAGCAGGAAGCTTGCTCGACGAAATTTCATGTAGAAAACACGGTCTCGGTAGGAGCTTGTGTTTTGCAGCTTTGGCAAGAAAGTCGCGACGCGCCGGCGGAATTCTCGAGCAGCATTTGTGTGACAGGATTGGCGGCACGAGCCAAGAAACTGACCTTGTTTTCAGCAGGCACCGCTCTGTCCCCTTAGTGGCATGAATGCGTTGGTTTGCGTTTTGGATGAACGGTTGCGCAAGGTTTTGAGCGACTCAGGGATTCTAGAAACGCCCCAATCTCAAGAACCATCGGTCGATGGTGTCGAACCACTCTGCTGTTGCTGACATGTTAGCGCCGCGTTTCTCGGGATTTTTTTGTGCCCCAAGAAACCATCAGCCCAAGCTAAAGGCAGTTCGAGACGGCCTTATCTTGAGCCTTGGCTTTTGTACGATTCCGGAACAAGCCTCCGAGCAAGAAAATCTCGACAATGGAAAGCATGTAAAGACCCAGCAACTTAGCCGAAGAAGCTTTCACATTCACCTCCAGGTCCCCTGATCCACAAAAATCGCCGTCAAATTTCAGAAACCTTTTTCCAGCTCTCTTTTGGAAATCACCTTCGTTGCGGAAGAATTATCTATCCACTTTTGATTACGTTCATCATGGCTGCGGACGGCAAGTTCTTCGCGTACGCGTGTCTGGGTCCGAGGCAGAAGTTCGAACCGTTTCACTACGAGCCGGCCCCGCTGGGACCCAACGACGTGCAGATTAAAGTCACGCATAACGGCCTGTGAGTTCCTTATAACGGCTGGCGAGAAGATCATCTTGGCCTGCGAGTCGCTCGTAACGGCCTGTGAGTGCTCGTAACTTCCTGCGAGTCGCTCGTAACGGCCTGTGAGCCAGCTGTTATCAAGCTCCGAAGTCGTCGCCCTTTACCCGCCAAAATTCTGACCCGTTAACGCCATCCGTCGTCGTTGCTGTTCGCGCAGGTGCCACACGGACCTGCACATGCGCGACAACGACTGGAACAACGCGACGTACCCGTTAGTAGCAGGCCACGAGGTGGTGGGCATAGTGGAGCAGGTCGGCGACAACGTCACCACGCACAAAGTTGTAAGTATTTATTTCTCGTTAGCTCGCTTCAATCCTGTTCGTCCAACTGAGGATACGGATGAAATGAACGAAATTCTTGAATGATGTCTTCGAGCCGTCGACTTATTAGTGGCAGAGTTTGATTGTCGGGAATTTGAGTTTGATGTTGGTCCGACGTTGTAGTAATACCGCCTCGTCTCAACCCGTCGTCCCGAATCGGAGTGACTTTCCGAGCCTGCCGCGCGCAGAGGGACTTGCGTGTGCGCCGTGTGAGCAGAAAAGCCTGTCCGCGGAAGGGAGTGCCTGCGCGCGTGGGGTTGAATGCGGGGTGTGAAGAACTCCCACGCGCGCGGAGGGGAGAGACGCGCGGAGCTAACCCTAAACCCCCGCGCTGACCTTCCGCGCCCCCTGCTAAAGCCCAATCCCGTCCCTCCCCTTTTGAATGCAGGGTGACCGCGTCGCGTCGGCTCCGCGACGCGAGGGGATCATCCTCCCACCCCTCTCTGTCCATCCCCACCCATCCGCACCCATCCCCACCCATAGGGTGACTGAGTGGCCTACGGTTGGCTGCGCGATTCCTGCCGTTCCTGCCTCGCCTGTGTGCGGAGAGGAGAATCTGTGCGCGGAGGCGAGGGGTACACGGGGCTCATCCTCCCATCCTTCTCTACCCCTCAGCACCCATCCGCAAACCCTAGGGCGACCACGTCGCATACGGCTTGCTCCTCAACTCGTGCCGCTGCTGCCTGTCATGCGTGCGCGGGGAGGACAACCTGTGCGCAGAGGGGAGGGGTACACGGGGCTCATCCTTCCATCCCTCCCTGGTCATCCCCACCTACCCGCACACATCCTCACTCACAGGGCGACCGCGTCGCATACGGCTGGCTCCACAACTCGTGCCGCTGCTGCCTCGCGTGTGTGCGCGGGGAGGAGAACCTGTGCGCGGAGGGGAGGGCTACACGGGGCTCATCCTCCCATCCCTCTCTACCCATCCAACCCCTCCGCACCGACCCAAAATTGCAGGGCGACCGCGTGGCCTATGGCTGGCTTCGTAATTCCTGTCGCTGCTGCCTGTCGTGCGTGCGCGGGGAGGAGAACCTGTGCGCGGAGGGCTACACGGGGCTCATCCTGAACGGCAACAAGGGCGGCTTCCAGCCGCGCCTGCGCGCGCCCGCTGATTTTGCCATCAAGCTTCCGGATGGATTGGATTCTGTCGATGCCGCTCCCCTCATGTGTGCGGGTGAGTGTGCGTATGCACGGCTCATGGGGCTGGGGGCTGGGGGTTGGGGATTGGAGCCTCATGGGGGCTCATCCTATTTTTGAGGCGCCTCAAAAATCGTCTCATGGGGGCTGGGGGCTGGGGACTGGGACCTCATGGGGGCTCATCCTGAGCGGCAACACGGGCGGCCTCCAGCCGCGCCTGTGCGCCCCCGCTGACTTGGCCATCAAGTTACCTGACGGGCTCGATTCCGTGGATGCTTCTCTGCTGATGTGCGCTGATGAGTATCTGTATGCACGGCTCATGGGGCTGGGGGTTGGGGGCTGGGGGCTGGGGGCTGGGGTGGGGGTGTGGGGCTGGGGGCTGGGGGTTGGGGGTTGGGGGCTGGGGGTTGGGGGCTGGGGGTTGGGGGCTGGGGGTTGGGGGCTCAGGGCTCATCCTCAACGGCAACAAGGGCGGCTTCCAGCTGCGCTTGCGCGCGCCTGCAGACTTGGCCATTAAACTGCCCGATGGGCTGGATTCAGTCCATGCCGTGCCTCTCATGTGTGCCGGTGAGTGCTGAGCGTCTCCTGTGCCCCTGTGCGGGCATGAGAGTACTAGCAAGCGTGATCGGCATCGGTGGGGGCTGGGCCTCCTGGCCCTGCAGATCGCCCCTTACCCATCTGACCATGCAGGTTGCCCTCTCACTCACACCCTTGATCCCTCCCTTCCATGCCTCGCGCCCACCTGGCTTTACAAATTGCCCCTCGCCTTCTCACACCCTCGCCTTCTCACACCCTCGCCTTCTCACACCCTCGCTCCCTCCCTTCCATTCCTCACCCCCTCTCGAAATGACTTTTGAGTCGACTCAAAAGTCAACTCTCACACCCTGGCTTCCTCCCTTCCATTCCTCACCCCCACTTGCGCAATCCCCCTGTCGCCATCCCCCCTCTCCCAATCCCCTTCCCTCCCTACCTCCCCTACCAGGCATCACCGTCTACAGCCCCCTGCGCGCGCACATCACCCGCCCCGGAATGAGAGTCGGAGTCATTGGCATCGGGGGACTGGGCCACCTGGCTTTACAGATCGCCAGAGCCATGGGGGCTGCCTTCGCACGGGAATGCCTTCTCCACCTCAACTGCCCCTCACGCCCTCACTTCCTCTACTTCTTACTCTCTCTTCTCTTCCCACTCGCTCCTCTTTCCCCTCCTCTATTCCCTCTCCCTCCCCTCCTCCATTCCCCCTCCCTCCCCTCCTCCCCTCCCAGGCATCACCGTCTACAGCCCCCTCCGAGCCCACATCACCCATCCCGGCATGAAAGTCGGGGTGATCGGCATCGGGGGCCTGGGCCACCTGGCTTTACAGATCGCCAGAGCCATGGGGGCGCACGTGACTGCCTTCTCCACCACAGCCAGCAAGGAGTACGAGGCGAGCAGCATAGCATGGGCGCGCAGCATGGGCGCTCCCCCCTCCTCATACCCTTCGCCAACCCCCCCTCCCCTTGCGTGCCTTCCCACAGGCATCACGGTATACAGCCCCCTGCGCGCGCACATAACTCGCCCAGGCATGAAGGTGGGCGTGGTGAGCATAGGTGGTCTCGGTCATCTCGCTTTACAGATCGCCAGAGCCATGGGGGCGCACGTGACTGCCTTTTCCACCACTGCCAGCAAGGAGGCCGAGGCGAGTAGCATGGGCGCTCCCCCCTCCTCATACCCTTCGCCGACACCCCCTCCCTTTGTGTGCCTTCCCACAGGCATCACGGTATACAGCCCCCTGCGCGCGCACATAACTCGCCCAGGCATGAAGGTGGGCGTGGTGGGCATAGGTGGTCTCGGTCATCTCGCTTTACAGATCGCCCGAGCCATGGGGGCGCACGTGACTGCCTTCTCAACCACTGCCAGCAAGGAGGCCGAGGCGAGGAGCATGGGCGCGCAGCAGTTTGTGGTGTATGATGCAAACGCTGCCCCTGGGGGGGGGCATCCGGAGGTGCCTAAGAGCGCACATGTGGATGTGCTGGTGAACTGCGCGCCTGTCTTGCCGCCCAACGGCGACTACAGGAACTTCATGAGCCTGCTGAACCCCGACGGAACGTGAGTGCGCCTCTCCCCTTCCCTCATTGCCTCTCTGCCTGGTGAACTGCCTGCTGTGCTGCCTCCCAGCGGCGACTACCGCAACTTCATGAGCCTGCTCAACCCAGACGGCACGTTAGTGAGTTCATGTATTGCTGTCCCGGGCAGTGGGAAAATGGACATGCCGAGGTGCCTAAGACCGCGCATGTGGACGTGCTGGTGAACTGCGCGCCTGTCTCGTGCTCACTGGGATTCCACCTCATGCCATCGGGCAGGTGGGCCTTCGACATCTGTTTTTCCTCATCCCTCTTTCCCCTGACCCTCCTGACCCATTCCCCCCCATCTCCCCCCTCCTCCTCTCCTCTCTCGCCTCTACCCTTTTCCCCTTGCCCATTCCCCCTTGCCCATTCCCCCTTGCCCATTCCCCCTTGCCCATTCCACCTTCTCCCTCACTCACAGGCTCGTGCTGACTGGGATTCCGCCTGATGCCATCGGGCAGGTGGGCCTGCTGGATCTCATTTTCGGGCAGAAGAAATTTGCGGGGTCGGTGGTGGGCGGGCGGATGATGCTGAAAGAAATGTTTGACTTCTGCGCTGCTAACAGCATCAAGCCCGTGACTGTGGTGAGTGTGAGTGTGACTGTGGTGAGTGTGAGTGTGACTGGTGAGTGTGATTTAGTGCGACTGGTCAGAGAATTTGTTAGTGAGTGTGTGTGACTGTGGTGAGTGAGTCTGTGAGTGTGACTGTGGTGAGTGGGACTGTGAGTGTGACTGTGGTGAGAGAGCGAGTTAGAGGTTGAGGGATAGATCACCTCATGAAAGAAATGTTTGACTTCTGCGCTGCTAACAGCATCAAGCCCGTGACTGTGGTGAGTGTGGGTGTGACTGTGGTGAGTGTGGGTGTGACTGTGGTGAGTGTGGATGTGACTGTGGTGAGTGTGGGTGTGACTGTGGTGAGTGTGGGTATGACTGTGGTGAGTGTGGGTGTGACTGTGGTGAGTGTGGATGTGACTGTGGTGAGAGTGGATGTGACTGTGGTGAGTGTGGATGTGACTGTGGTGAGTGTGGGTGTGACTGTGGTGAGTGTGGGTGTGACTGTGGTGAGTGTGGATGTGACTGTGGTGAGTGTGGATGTGACTGTGGTGAGTGTGGGTGTGACTGTGGTGAGAGTGGATGTGACTGTGGTGAGAGTGGATGTGACTGTGGTGAGAGTGGGTGTGACTGTGGTGAGTGTGGGTGTGACTGTGGTGAGTGTGGGTGTGACTGTGGTGAGTGTGGGTGTGACTGTGGTGAGCGTGGGTGTGACTGTGGTGAGTGTGGGTGTGACTGTGGTGAGTGTGGGTGTGACTGGTGAGTGTGGGTGTGACTGTGGTGAGTGTGGGTGTGACTGTGGTGACTGTGGGTGTGACTGGTGAGTGTGGGTGTGACTGGTGACTGTGGGTGTGACTGGTGAGTGTGGGTGTGACTGGTGAGTGTGGGTGTGACTGGTGAGTGTGGGTGTATGATTCCCTTGTTGATTTCCTTGTTGATTCCCTTGTTGATTCCCTTGTTGGTTCCCTTGTTGGTTCCCTTGTTGATTCCCTTGTTGATTCCCTTGTTGATTCCCTTGTTGATCTCCACACACATGCATATCTGCTTACCAACCCGCAATCTCCCCTTCACCTCCTGGTTACCACCTGATCACCTCCTGGTTACCACCTGATCACCTCCTGGGTACCACCTGATCACCCCTGATTACCACCTGGTAACCACCTGGTTACAGTTCGTGGTAGAAATGTGTGAGTACCATGGGTGTGATGGTTGTGAGTGTGTGACTCCGGTGAGTGAGTGTGTCTGGTGAGTGAAATTTTAAAAATCACTGTTACAACTTGGTTACCACCCTGTTACCTGGTTACCACCTGCGTGTTACAGTCATGCCCGCTGTTCCACGCGTACAAAGCTATAAATGGAGCGGAAGCCAAGCTTTAATCAACTCACCACCTTTTCTTCCCTCCATCCCCGATCATCTCCCTCTTAACTCCCCCTTACCTCCCTATTTCCTCCCCCTTACCTCCCCCTTACTTCCCCCTTACCTCACTCTTACCTCCGTCTTACCTCCCTCTTACCTCCCTCTTAGAACCCTCTTCCCCCTCTTACCTCTCTTCCACCTCGTTACCACCCACATGTTACATATGCGTCTGCTGTCACAGCCAACCGAGGCGATGGACGACCTGGTGGCTGGCCTTTAGTCGCAAACTCACTGGGTCTTTTTCTTACGTTCGTTCCCCGTCACCTCCCTGTTACCACCTGGATACCACCCACATCTTACAGACCCGTCCTCTGTCGCAGCTCAACGAGGCGATGGATGAAGTCTTGGCGAACAAGGTTCGCTACCGTGTCGTGTTGCTTACTGATGTTGAGTAAATACAGATGCGTTGATGTTTTAAATGGGTGGGTGGGTGGGTAGTTATTGCCTGTCTCTTGGTAGTTGAAACAATATCAAAATAGCTTCGATTTTAGAGGCTAGGTTGGATGAAAAAGTTTCTGGTTATTTGTTCGTGTGAATCTCGAGCCACTGATATTTAAAATGTTCTGGCAGCATTTTGACATAATGTAGAGACAATGATTAGTAATTGTTTCTTGTTTCAAATCGCTCTTATGCGCGATCATTTTGGCAAGCCCGAAGCGCTTGGTCAGCTCGCGCGCCAAAGCCAGGTGTGGGGCTCTATGAATCATCGTCGCGGGAAACCAAGGGTTGACCAGGTTCGGGCTGAAATTGTTTCGCGAGGCGGGTGCGTAGCGCGTAAACAACGGAAACATTTTCGCCAGAGGTTGGCGAAAACAACTGCAGGGCCCACACAAACAAACCAACTTCCAATTCGACTCCGGCTACTCTCCATCCACCATCGTGAAATGGGCCTGCTCTGTGCTGTGATGCTGTTTCCAGAGGTATGCTTTAGGGCGTGTGTGATTTCAGGGTTTTGGTCAAAGTTCGAACATAAACCGCTTTGCACCGTGGCGACAATCTCTCAATTGTATTTCACCGTGTATAACCTTTCTAGAAGTTCGAACTTTCGGAAGTTCGAAAAAAAATCACACACGCCCTTAGTTTCAAATAGACAGAAAGTACATGTAACAATGGCCACAAATAGTAGGTCCGAGTCCTTATTAGCCTAAAGAGGCAGCAGTGGGCTCGGTGCACGGCAACAGCAGCATCCGTTTCCGCCCTTCCACCAGCTTATCACTCAGCCCAGGGAATATCCAACAACCTACCAGGTCCATCCGACATCCAGAGTTATCCCATGAACACAAGAGTTTCTGTGGGCGCCACTCGCAGCTGAACTTCCTAGGGTGGCGTCACGGCTTGTGACGTGGTCTTATGCGGAGCCGTAGCTGGCGTATTTGCAGTCGGGCGCTACGACCGACGAGGAGATGTAGTCCTCGACCTCGCCGTCCAGGAACCCCTTGCCCTCCGCCTTATCCACGTCCACGGGGTGGTGCAGCAGCGCCGCCAAGTGCGAGTACTTCACCGCGCGCTGCAGCTGCTCCGGCGAGCTCCTGAACGTCTGCCCCAGCACGCCGTGCACGGCTGACGTCATCACCACGTCGGAAAGTTCCACGTTGAAGTGCGCCTCCGCCTCGGTCGGCGTCTGCAGCAGCGGGTGCGCCACGCGCACGCGCACGTCGAGTTCCCCCAGCCCCACCACGCGCACCTGGAATTGATCCACGTCGAACGGCCCCTCTTTCTCCTCCGCGTTTTTGGTAACCACCAGCCCGCTTTTCGTCGTGATGGACTCGCCGACGGGCGGCGGGACGGCCAGCTGGCCATCGATCTGAATGAGCGACACGAAGCCGTTTTCCCCGCGCTCCTGCTGCTTGCCCTTGCGCGCAACCATGCGCAGCGTGTGGTTCGCGCCGTCGGGCGTCATCCACACCACGCCGAGCTCCTTAATCCACGTGTGCAGCTCCATGCTCGACTCGCTCGACTTGGCCGACGCGGGAAGCGCGGGCGGTGCGCCCTGGTACCCATTCAGATGCATGTTGACGTGGAATCGACGGTCGGAGAAGAGGCAGAACGATTTGTCAAGCCGCCCGGTAAAATCGAAGTGCGTGCCGTGCGCGCCCGTGAGATGCGGGTCGTTTTCGACGAGTGCCGTGCCGTTGCAGAGCCCGCCGACGAAGCTCAGCGGGTAAGAAGCGGAGTTCGCAACCTGCGTGGCCGTGTCGCCGGCGTACGGCGTCTTGAAAGCGCCCGACGTGCCCGAGCCGCCGTTCTTCTCCAGCAGGTAGCACTGCACGCGGTCGATAAATCCCGCCACATTCGCGTTTTCTCCGGCGAGACGCGGGCTGGGGGAGGAAGAGAGAGAGAGAGAGGGGATCGAAGGAGGAAAGGAAATCAGTCACTTAGAGCGCAATGGGCTGCACTCTTCGACCGTAAACCAAAAGCTTCCGTTTCAGCGCGAATTCTGGAAAACAAATTCAACCCGCACTTACTTCTTGAACCAATGCCACTCGTAGCAGTAGGTGGAGCGCGCACATGCACGGCAGCACTCCTGCAGCGTGTCGCCGTACACGCCCTTCACCACGTCGAAAATCGTCCCCACCTCCGTGTACCGCTCGTAATTTACGGGACCCGATCCGCGCTGGTGAGGCTCGTACAGCCCGCCCTGGTCGTTGAACTGGCCCTGGAAATCGCCGATGAAATTGTAGTCGGTGTAAGTGGAGTCCGTGATTGTGGCGGTAGCGAGGTCGTCTATGTAAGGGCAGACGTAGCGAGTGTGGCATCCGCCAGCAGGCATGTTCGCTGCTTCTGCGCCATGCAGTAACACGCTGACGAGGGCGAGGATTAAAAGTCTGCTAGGGAAAGCCATATTTTTGTTCTCGGGGTGATGCTCCGGAATGCTCAGGAAGGAGAGATTGCAAGTACTTCACACGAGGAGGCTGCTGACCTGTGTTGTTCGATTTGAGAAATGTGCCTGATAAATACTTGCCCTTCAGTTTGGCATACGAGTTCACCTAATGCGGTTAAGTGCGATATTGCGCATTTCATAGCGGTTTGTTTTGAATTCTTTGCGTTTGGGGAGGGTTTCGAGCAAGGCTGAATCGTTGCTCCTGAAACGAGGTGGTGCTGAATTGCATGCTGGCTTGCTGGCGCAATGAGACCCACAGCGAGCCGCACCCACTTGCTTTACAGAAATCTAGGGTAACAGCAGTACCCCTCGCACTCGCAATGAGGCCACAGTGAGGCGTAACCACCACCCGCACTGAGGTCGCGAAACAGCATGAGCTCGATGAATGAACGAGGTTACATCGAGTCGCGTTGTTCTGGCGGAGATTGAGGATTTGCCGCATCGTAACGCAATTTACCGATCTCAGATTTGCGAATAAAGCACACCACCGTTTGAAAATCCCCACTGGCAAGGCATGTTGCAGGGGGTCGCACGCACGCTGGGGGAGGTTAGGGGAGGGGTCATTTCATGTGCCCCACTGCCCAGCGCGGACATGAGTGTTGGTTTGAATCTTGTTCGCTGCCAGCCAATGGTCCATTGGCATCAGCGCCAGCCCCGATGAGTGTTGCATGGAGACTGGTTGGGAAGTCATCGGTTTGTGAGTTGTTCGATTTTGGTGTTAGGGTGAGGTGAGATTTGGGTTTCTCTTCCGTTCAGTTCAGAGTTACTTATTCTACACATTTTCTTCAGTTCAAATCCGAATACATATAGATGATATACAAATATTTGAATTGAAATAAATCCCAAAACTTGTCACAAATAGATAATTGGATCGTCGCTACTGATATTGAAAAGGCCATTTTGTTAATATTGGAACTTTTATTATAAATAGCATTTCTGCAACATTCTTGAAGTGAGGCACATCAAGCACAGCAGCGCAGCGCCAGAATTCAAGCGCCAGCACAACGCTATGGCCCACACCGTCAATTTTCATATGTTCCACTTCACACCCTAAACCCCCGCTCTTTGCTCGATCAGTTCTTGCAAATGCCCGCACAGGATCAATACTTTCTTCGCTAGCGTCGGCCAAATCCCGCTCTAGTCGCCGCTGGCTCCTGCGCTAACTTCGAAAATATAGTGCTGTACTAGTTCCAATCGAAGGCCAGTCCGTGCGACTTGGGAAGGAGAACTAGCGTGAGAAGAGAACCAATAGCAAGAGCTCCTTTTAAAAGATTAATCTGCGGAAAGAGAAATCTTGTGACTTTGACAAAAGCATAAGCCCTTCGACACTTGTTCGATTTTTTCCGAGCTCTCGGCTTGCTCTGGCCTTCTCAGCATGACGTCAGTGACCACCATATTAGGTGCTCCGATAGTAGATTTCAATCTGCCGGGTGTGCCTAGGCAGTACTCGGGTCCCTCTCGTTCCACGTGTCACCCCTTTTTCGCCTGCGTCGCTAGCGATTTTCGCAAGCATTCGTCCGTTTGGTTTGCACGTGGGTCGGTCTTCTCCTCTCGCTCGATTTCCGGCGGATTTACTGGAAATGCGGTGCCGTTGCCACGTGTATACCGAGCTGACGCGATAAAAGCGTCCTCGATAATGCCGTCCTCGATAACTCCTTCCTCTGATGTACCGTTTCCAGTGGTAGCGCGTGATAGCGCTTCGGAAAAGCCGTCGCGCGGGCAGGCGAAGAAAGGGGCCAAGAAGGGCGGGCAGAAGAAGGAAAAGAGTTACCAATCAGATGACAACGATTTGGAATTCGGAAGCATCGAGGAAATGCAGCGGTGGCTGGCAACGAAACCCAAGGGGTTTATTGATCCGTCGAAGCAGTACGATACGTCGTTAGAGGATCAGCTCTTAGCGGAGATAGAACAAAAGGAGCAGCAGAGGGAGCAGGAGACAGCAGCGGGTGGAGGAAACAAGCCGGGAGGAAGCTCGGGAGTGAAGTTGGGGCAGAGGAAAGGGGCGAAACAAGGCAGCGGCAATCAAGAAGGGGTATTCGACGCACCTACGAAAGGGAAAAAGGCTGCCACAGGTGAAGTGCTTTTGATTTCATGCTGATTTGGCCTTTGAGGCGCCTCAAAATCTGCTCTGGCTGCCCGGTGAAGCCTTCTGGTGGGTTACATGGATTATCGAGTCAGGGTTTCGGGGTTACATGGATTATCGTGTCAGGGTTTCGGGGTTACATGGATTATGGTGTCAGGGTTTCGGGGTTACATGGATTATCGCGTCAGGGTTTCGGGGTTACATGGATTATCGCGTCAGGGTTTCGGGGTTACATGGATGATCGCGTCAGGGTTTCGGGGTTACATGGATTATCGCGTCAGGGTTTCGGGGTTACATGGATTATCGCGTCAGGGTTTCGGGGTTACATGGATGATCGCGTCGGGGTTTCGGGGTTACATGGATTATCGGTCAGGGTTTCGGGGTCACATGGATTATCGTGTCAGGGTTTCGGGGTTCCATGGATTATGAGTCAAGGTTTTGGGGTTTGAACATTCAGGCTTCATTTTGTGACAGATGGCGGAATGCATGATGTGAACCAGTGGGTGGAAAATTCTGGGTTGTATTTTGAGGCGCCTAAAAAATGAGGTGTATTTTGAGGCGCCTAAAAAATGAGGTGTATTTTGAGGCGCCTAAAAAAATGAGGTGTATTTTGAGGCGCCTAAAAAAAAGGGGGGGTGTATTTTGAGGCGCCTAAAAAATGAGGTGTATTTTGAGGCGCCTCAAAATACACCAGAATGCATTCTGTGAACCAGTGGGTGGAACATTCTGAGTTCCTGGTTGGGCTTTTTGAAAAATTGAAGTTCAAGATTTCTGGTTTCGGGTTGAATGTCTATGGTTTGTAAAGGTTACGGGTTCTGGGTTTTTGTTGGACCAATGACTGGACTGTTCGTTGGCCCCTTATCTTGGCTGCGGCATATAATATGCAGCATTCCAAGAATCAAGGAGTGGTATTTATACCCTTCCCTCTCCCTCTCCTTCTCCCTCTCCCTCTCCCTCTCCCTCACCCTCTCACTATTTCCCTCCCCTTCTCCCAATCGTATCTCCCTCTCCCTTTCCCTCTCCCTTTCCCTCTCCCTTTCCCTCTCCCTTTCCCTCTCCCTTTCCCTCTCCCTTTCCCTCTCCCTTCCCTCTCCCTCTCTCTCGTCCTCACCCATCCACCCTTTCCCCTTCCCCTCTTTCTCCCCGCCTCCCCCTCCCCCCCTCCTCCCCTCTCTCCCTCCTTCCCTCTCCCCCTCCTCCCCTCTTTCCCCCCGCCTCCCCCTCTCCCCCTCCTCCCCTCTCACCCTCCTTCCCATTTCAAATTCTCAGATTCGGACCTTCCACTTTCAGCCATAAAAGTTCGCGTGTCCGGGCTGCCCAAGAAGAAAAAGATCGGCAGGGACTTACGGGCAGCGTGGAGCGGGCAGCCCGGGCTGCTGAAAATAATTCCCATGGAGACCGGAACCTCTTCTAGCACGCGCGATCCTGTGTGCACTGGAAGTGCTGTGGTGGCCTTCACAGATATGGCTGCAGCTCAGAGGTATGCAATTAGGTTTACTGAGGTGCAACTGGATTTAGTGCAGTGCAAGGCAGCTGGTGTGGGTGTGGTGGTAGCATGTGAAAGTAATACCATGGAGACCTGAACCTCTTCTAGCACGCGCGATCCTGTGTGCACTGGAAGTGCTATGGTGGCCTTTACGGATATGGCAGCCGCTGAGAGGTATGCCAATGGGTTCAGTGCGGTGCAAGGCAGTTGGTCTGGGTGTGGTGGTAGCATGTGAAAGTAATACCATGGAGACCGGAACCTCTTCTAGTACGCGCGACCCCGTGTGCACTGGGAGTGCTGTGGTGGGCTTTGCAGATATGGCAGCAGCTCAAAGGTATGCCAATGGATTGAGTGCGGTGCAAGGCAGTTGGTGTGGGTGTGGTGGTAGTAGCATGTGATGATTTCCATGGAGACCTGATTCTCCTCTAGCACGCGTGACCCGGTGTGGTAGGCTTCACAGATATGGCAGCGCCTCAGAGGTATGCAAACAGGTGCAGTGCGGTGCAACGCGGGTGGTGTGGGTGTTGTGAAATGTGTGCCTGCCTGGCTTTACGGATATGTCAGCCCGCGGCTCAGAGGTATGCCCAAGGGTTTCAGTGCGGTGCAAGGCAGTCGGTATGGGTGTGGCGGTAGCATGTGAAAATATTTCCCATGGAGTCTGGAACCTTCTCTAGCATGCGCGACCCATTGTGCCGTGGTGGGATTCACAGATATCGCAGCGGCTCAGAGGTACGCAAATGGGTTTGAGTGCGGTGCAATGCGGTTGGTGTAGGTGTGGTGGTAGTTCCCCTTCCCACCCACCCCCCAACCCCCCCCCCCCCGATCCGGTTTGGTCAGAAGGAAAAGCTTGTCCATTCCAAGCTGATGGGGGCTCCTGAATTGACTCTCACCCACCCCCACCTCCCTCCTCTCTCCTCTTTCCCCCTCCTCTTCAACCCCGTCCGCTCCCCCCCCCCCCCCATCAGGTTCATTCAGCAGTACAATCGCCCAGCCCCCAACTGCGTGTTCTCTAGAGGTCTGAAATCTCCATCACCTTTCCTCCTTTTCCCTTCCCACCCTCTTACCCCCCCCCCCCCCCCCCCCCCTCTCCACTCCCAGGTTCATCCAGCAGTACAATCGCTCAGCCGCCATCCGCTTCGGTCAGAACGAGAAGGCTGTTGCTTGCCAAGCTGATTGGCGCCCCTGCTGCTGATTGACTCTCTCTCCACGCTTCCTCCCCTCTCCCTCCTCCCCTCTCCCTCCTCCCCTCTCCCTCCTCCCCTCTCCCTCCTCCCCTCTCCCTCCTCCCCTCTCCCTCCTCCCCTCTCCCTCCTCTTCCCTTCAGCAGATTCATTCAGCAGTACAATCGCTCAGCCCCCATTCAATTCAGCCACAAGGAAAAGCCCTTTTCCTGCCAAGCTGTTCTCTCCTACCCGTTGCCCCTGCTGCTGTCCCTCACCCCCATCTCACTCCTGCTTCCCCTCCTCGTCCCTCCCCGTCGCCCCCTTACCCCCCTTCTCCCCCCCATCAGGTTCATTCAGCAGTACAATCGTTCAGCACCCATCCGATTCGGTCAGAAGGAGAAGGCCGTTTCATGCAAGCTGATTGTTGGCGCCCCTGCTGCTGACTAACTCTCCCCATCTCACGCCTCCTTCCCCTCCTTTCCCCCCCAACCGTCCCTTACCTCCCACCCCTTCCCCCCCATCAGGTTCATTCAGCACTACAATCGCTCAGCCTCCATCCGATTCGGCCAGAAGGAGAAGGCCCTTTCATGCAAGCTCATCGGCACCTCTGCTGCCGACTCTCCCTCTCCCATCTCTCTCCCCCCTTCTATCCTCTTTTCAACCCCCCCTGCCCCCATCAGGTTCATTCAGCACTACAATCGCTCAGCCCCCATCCGGTTCGGTCAGAAAGAGAAGGTAGTTGCTTGCAAGCTGATCGGCGCCCCTGCTGCCGACTCTCCTCTGCTGCCAAGCGACCTTGCCAAGAGCAGATCCGTTAAGGGCGGTTCTGGTAAGAGCGCTGATGCCACTGTTCCAACAGCAGCAATCGCAGCACCTAAGGCAGTAGTAACAACAGCAGCAGCCGCAGCAGCAGCACCAACGGCAGCAGCAGTGGTGGAAGCGGGAGTGATGGCAGCAGAAGAGAGAGGAATACGAGAAGGGGAGGATGGGACAATGAGGAGGGAGGAGCGTCGGAAGGCAGGGGGCTCAGGGATTAAGGGAGATGCGAAAGCCAGTAGCAATTATGGGGAAGGGAGTAAGGAGGAGGAAGAGGATGACGATCAGGAGGCACGGAGAGCAGGGGATAAGGGCGGTAAGAAGACGAGGGAGAATGAGGTGCAGGGGGATGCGGCTGCAGGAAAAAACAATTTGCAGGAGAGAGATTTGCAGGAGAGAAATTTGCAGGAGAGAAATTTGCAGGAGAAGAAAGAGGCATGGCTGCAGAGGTTAAGGGAAGATAAGGAGCTAAGGGCGCGAGTAGAGGAGATTAAGAAGAAGGTTCTAAGGGATATGGCGGCAGGAGGGAGGGAAGAGGAGGTGGGGGTGGGAGGGGGTGCTGGTGGGAGTGGGAGGCTTAGGGTGAAGGAAAAGGGTGTGACTGTATCGAGATTGGGGGTGAGGGAGAGGGGAGGGGGACAGGGGAGGGCTATGGAGGGGGAAGGGGTGAAAGGGAAATGGAGAGGAGAGGAGGGAGGAGGGGGGCTGAAAGAGGGGGAGCAGAAGTGAAGAGGAGGAAGAGGAGGAAGAGGAGGAAGAGGAGGAAGAGGAGGAAGAGGAGGAAGAGGAGGAAGAGGAGGAAGAGGAGGAAGAGGAGGAAGAGGAGGAAGAGGAGGAAGAGGAGGAAGAGGAGGAAGAGGAGGGAGAATGGGAGGAAGAGGAAGATGGGGAGGAATGGGAAGAAGAGGAAGGAGGGGAAGAAGAGGAAGAGGAGGAGGAAGGAGGAGTGTTAATGGGCGAAGTGGAGGTGACTGTGGAGAGTGTGACAGTTGAGAGCGTTTCTGCTGGAAATGACTATATTGGAGGTGATTCTGTTCAAGGAGGATCAGCTACCAGGCCTGCTATACTTGCTGTTTCAACAGCAGCAGCAACAGCAGCAACAGAAAAAGCAAGTGCTATTTCTCCATCCGTTTCTCGCCCTCCCCAGCAACCAAAAGGAGCAAAGCCACAAGGAGAGGAGGGAGGGCGAAAGAAGGGAGAGGGCAGAGCAGAGGAGGATGAGCAGCGGAGGGCGGCTGAAGCACGCATTGAGGCTCTTGAAGCGAAGCTGCTTAAAATGAGTCAGACGGGAGGGGGGAGTGAGGGGGGGAGGAGTGAGGGAGGAGGGAAAGGAGGAGGGAAAGGAGGGAAGGGTAAGAGGACCAAGGAGGGAGGAAGGCGCAGGTAGGGCTTCAGAAATGAGGGGGGGGAGGTGGACAGGAGAGCTAGGGGAAGGTGTAGAATATCTAGAAGTTTCTTTTGCAAGGTAAGAGTCCAAGGAGCTTGTTGTTGCCATATGACCCCGCTAACAAACGAATATCTGGAAGGAAAAATGTGGCAGACAGCCAAATTCTGTTTCGAAGTTAGGAACATCTGATGGGGCTGCTCAAATTGCTGGGGCCCATCCAGTTGCTTGCTCACAGTTCATAACAGGAAAGGAAGGCAAACATGGCCGGCATCCTTGTGCCTCTGTTCTAAAGCTAACTGCTCTGAGGAGCAGTCTTCAGTGAGCCATGGCGAGGAGGGAAAGGAATGGGTTAGGAGCAGCTTTCAACCATAGCTTCAGGAAATTCATAATCTTCGAAACATGCTTTGCAGGGATTCAGACACCCTAAGCATAACAGCCGTCCGTCTGTCCAAAACGTGCCTGGCTATGTCTCATGTTTTCATGCCCTGGCCTGGACTTGCAGCATGTCTCATGTGCTGTTTCACCAGATAAGGCAAGTGCTGTTCCGGTCATGTTCGGATTATTCAGCTATTATCAACATTACTACAAAACAAAAATTAGTATGTAACATGACAGAAACAAGAAACTAGAGAGCCTATGCACTCGTGAACTTGGTCACGGCTTTCGTTCCCTCCGAAACAGCGTGCTTCGCCAGCTCTCCAGGAAGCGTCAGCCGAACAGCCGTCTGGATCTCGCGAGACGTGATCGTCGGCTTCTTGTTGTACCGCGCGAGCTTCGACGCCTCCGTCGCAAGCTTCTCGAAAATATCATTTATGAAGGAATTCATGATCGACATAGCCTTGGACGAAATGCCCGTGTCTGGATGCACCTGCTTTAGCACCTTGTAGATGTAGATCTTGTACGTTTCCGTGACGGCCTTGCGAGCCTTCTTCTTCTCTTTCTTGTCGCCTATGGGCTTTTTCCCCGCGGCAACGGCTTTCTTAGCGGCGGGCTCCTTCTTGGGTCCCTTCTTCGCGGCCTTCTGCTCCCCTTCTACCTTCGGCGCCATGTTAACGCAGAATTAATCGATGAATAAGTGGTTGACAGGGTAAGAGAGCCTTCGAAAGTGCCGGCAGGATGAAACACCGAAAAGCGTTGATGGAACGAGCGTTGAATAAGGAAACGTGTTGCGAGCTTATAAAATGCGGAAACGAGAACTTGAGATAGAGAAGACTACTGCCGCAATGACTATTTCAACAGTTTGAAATGGTTTGGGAAAGAGAGTCTGGCTGGAGTTGCGTGCGTGGTGTGTGGGTTCTCGGGAATTGCTGCAGGGCTCGAAATAGTTAATTGTGCTGTCAAACTGAGCCAATGAGAAGCTGGGTGACAGATCGAAGCGTTCTGTATTGACCGTCGATTAAATAGCAACAGATTCGCTTAACCGTCAATTAAAGTTTCACCTAGGTTTCGCTTCTGCCTGTTTGTAAATCGTCCGATCTTATCCAACGGCGTATTGCTTGCGGCCGTGGATGGCGTGGTAACCTTGCGAAATTATTATCGTCGGATGCAACTCTCAACCAATCGTATACCGAGATTTCAAAGTTTTTGGGGTCGACGCGGATCAGGGCTAGCCGTCGATAGGCCAGGTCAAAACTTCTCATCGACGACCAAGAAACTCAACACCACCGAACAACGCGCCGAACCATCCCCAGCGTCACCAAAGCATGAGACCCACCACAGCACAGACCAGCCCCACCAGACAGGGCTTGGGCGAACCAACCACCACACCACACCACGCAACACCCAAACGTACCGCAACATCCAGAGGTCACGCCATCCATCGCTTCCACCCGTCCCGCTTCCCTCACCACAGAAGTCTGGAATAAAGGAGCACTAAATCGCTCCTGAGTTCCATCGTTCCAGTTCTCTCCAAGTCCATTATTCCAGGTTCCTTTTCTTCGAATCTATTGTTCTTTGCTTTCAATTTCCGAGATTCAACAGAGGCGCCAAGACTTCGTTGCGGAGCTGCACATCTTGACCTTGAGCCTGATTGAGTTCCGATCGCGTCACACTTCGAGGTTCAGCCTTTCTTGAAGACATTCAACCGTGTCTTTGTGTGCGGTTAATATCCGTTAATCATCATGTCGGGACGCGGCAAGGGAGGCAAGGGCCTCGGAAAGGGAGGCGCTAAGCGTCACAGGAAGGTTCTTCGCGATAACATCCAGGGTATCACCAAGCCGGCTATCAGGCGTCTCGCTCGTCGCGGCGGCGTCAAGCGTATCAGCGGTCTCATCTATGAAGAGACTCGCGGCGTGCTCAAGGTGTTTCTTGAGAATGTTATTCGCGACGCTGTGACTTATACGGAGCACGCGCGGAGAAAGACGGTTACTGCCATGGATGTGGTTTATGCGTTGAAACGCCAAGGCAGAACCCTGTACGGCTTTGGCGGCTAACTAGCGATAAGACCCCCTGTTTAGTTCTAACATTTTTTACAATAATGTACAACTTGCAATAAATACCATAGGTGGAAATAATTAATCAAATATAACACCACTATCGTTTATCGCAAAAAATCTCAATCGCGTACAACCAATCTGGTTCAACTCAGGACGCGTCACAAGTAGAACATCGATCCTGCCTAGAATCGGTGTTTAGGTGGTTACACTTTCTCGTTTATTTTCGTTAACGTACAGTTTTCCCTTCTAAGTCAGGCGATCGATGTGCCCCTGTCACACATCGATCGTGCAATTTCGTCCACATCGGGCAATTTTGCCCCATGTTTTTACGATCGTGTCACTTGAAACTTCAAAGCAGTCGTGACACACCGATATGGCGATCGGTTTGACAGGTTCGGTGAACAACCCTGATCCTTCCTCGATATTTTACTTGTGACGCGTCCTCACACCCTCGCGATCGCAGTGACGAAAGGGCCTGCAACCGCACTGTACCCGAGCGTATTCTATCCGCAATGGACGAGCGATTTGCTTTTGCACTGACAAGCGAATGAGAGCTAGTTATTTCCAGCCTTCTCTATTTGCTCCTTATTTCCAAGGCAGACGATTAGTCTAAGAAGTCACAGATGTGTCGCCATGCGACGTGCGACTTGGCGACACATCTGGTCTCGCATTTCTTCGTCGCTTGACATATCTCCACCGTCGATCCAATCGTCCGTGAATCACTCTTTCGCATCAACCGCTCTCAGCACCACGATTTTCCATTCTTCCCCGTTTCAAAGAAACCCATGTTTTCATTATAGAACGTCTTACGCTACATCGAGCTTAAGTAGCCAGTTGCGCGCATCGCCAGGCCTAGATGCCCAGCTCCGCAGGCTAATTAGCAGCAGGGTGAGCAGCAGCAACAGCAGCGTTAGAAATGACAGTGGAAGCGAACGCATTGCAAGATTCAGCAGCAGTAGCAACGAGAGCAGCAGTGGCAGAGACGGCAGCAGCAATGCCAGCAGCGTTGGCAGCGGTGGCAGTGTCAGCAGCAGCGCGATCAACGGGTGGTCGCACCACAAGTTGACGATCTCGCGCGCTGCGGACATTCTCATGGCGCCGCCAGCTAAACCGAAGCGACTCGGGTAGGGCCTGTAAACCCCTGCCCCCCTACCCCGCCTCCACTCCCCAATTCACCTCCCAACTCCACCCAATCTTCACCACAAGATGACGATCTCGCGCGCTGCGGACATTCTAATGGCGCCGCCACCCAAGCCGAAGCGACTCGGGTACGGCCTGTAAACCCCTGCCCCGTCTTCTTCCCAATCTTGCCCCGATTCCCCCACCCTATTCCCCCACTCCCATGGCGCTGTGAACATTCTCATGGCGCCGCCACCCGTGTACAGCCCGTGAACCCCTCTCCCTGCCTCCATGTCCACCCACTTCTCCCCAGTCTCCCCTCCCCTTCCCCATTCCCCCGCAATCTCTCGCCTCTCTCACGGCGTTGCGGACATTCTCATGGCGCTGCCACCCGTGTACAGCCCGAGAACCCCTACCCTACCTACCCATGCCCCCTTCCCCAATCTTCCCCTGCCTCCTCTCCCCCCTCCCCAATCTTTCCCCCCAATCTTCCCCCCACTCCCTCAGCGCTGCGGACATTCTCATGGCTCCGCTACCCTGGTACAGGCCAAGAACTCCTCCCCCTGCCTCCACCCCCCCTCCCCAGTCTCCCCCCGATCTTCCCCCCCATGGCGCCCCCACTCTCACGGAGCTGCAACCGTTGCAGTGTATGCATGATACATCCCACGTCGCGCTCTCTCTCCCGCCGTCTTCCACCCCTCTCCTGCTCTCTCTCCCGCCGTCTTCCACCCCTCTCCTGCTCTCTCTCCCGCCGTCTTCCACCCCTCTCCTGCTGTCTCTACTGATGTCTCCCTCCCTCCCTTCCTTCTTCCACCCACAGGTGGCACTTCCACATATGGCAGGCGGTCGTTGCAGTGTCTGCATGATACATCCCACGTCGCGCTCTCCCCTGCTGGCTCCTGCTGTGTTGTCTGCATGCTAAGTCGATTTTTGAGTCGACTCAAAAGTCTGCATGATACATCCCACGTCGTGCTCTCCCCTGCGTTCCAACCCTCTCCTGCCGTCTCCATCCTTCCCTCCCTCCCCCCCTCACCCAACACCCACAGGCGGGATTCCCACACCTGGCAGACCATTGCTGCATGCACGCCTTTTGAGTCGACTCAAAGGCAGACCATTGCTGCATGCACGCCTTTTGAGTCGACTCAAAGGCAGACCATTGCTGCATGCACGCCTTTTGAGTCGACTCAAAGGCAGACCATTGCTGCATGCACGCCTTTCCTCCATCTTTCGTCACCCTCCTCCATCTTTCATCACCCTCCTCCATCTTTCGTCACCCTCCTCCATCTTTCGTCACCCTCCTCCATCTTTCGTCACCCTCCTCCATGTTTCGTCACCCTCCTCCATCTTTCGTCACCCTCCTCCATGTTTCGTCACCCTCCTCCATGTTTCGTCACCCTCCTCCATCTTTCGTCACCCTCCTCCATCTTTCGTCACCCTCCTCCATGTTTCGTCACCCTCCTCCATGTTTCGTCACCCTCCTCCATCTTTCGTCACCCTCCTCCATCTTTCGTCACCCTCCTCCATCTTTCGTCACCCTCCTCCATCTTTCGTCACCCTCCTCCATCTTTCGTCACCCTCCTCCATCTTTCGTCACCCTCCTCCATGTTTCGTCACCCTCCTCCATCTTTCGTCACCCTCCTCCATCTTTCGTCACCCTCCTCCATCTTTCGTCACCCTCCTCCATGTTTCGTCACCCTCCTCCATCTTTCGTCACCCTCCTCCATGTTTCGTCACCCTCCTCCATCTTTCGTCACCCTCCTCCATCTTTCGTCACCCTCCTCCATGTTTCGTCACCCTCCTCCATCTTTCGTCACCCTCCTCCATGTTTCGTCACCCTCCTCCATCTTTCGTCACCCTCCTCCGCGTCTCCCCCCTCCCCCCACCCCACACAGGTGGGACTTCCACATCTGGCAGGCGATTGTTGCGTGCATGCCCCCTCTAGGTGCGTTACTGGCAGATTCGTTCATGCTATAAACACTGGTAGAAGCAGCACCCCGTATGGACCCTATAATATACACCACACAAGCACCATGCCTGCACGGGTAACTGAACTCGCTGCAATAGTCACTTGCAGACCCCCTCTAGGTGCGTTATAAACAGCCTCGCTAATAGTCGTCGGCTGTGTGTGCAATATTCAAAAGAAGAGATTGCGACGATGGCGAGAGCGATTGTGAAGGGGGTGTGAAGGTAGTGTGAAGGGAGTGTGAAGGGATTGTGAAGGGAGTGTTAAGGGAGTGTGAAGGGAGTGTGAAGGGGCTGTGAAGGGAGCGTGAAGGGAGTGTGAAGGGGCTGTGAAGGGAGCGTGAAGGGAGTGTGAAGTCTGGGAATAGAGTGGTACACTTGTGTCAGATTCCCCCTTTTCCCTTTTCTCCCCCCACAACCCCTCTCCCCATGCAGCGGTGTATCTGACAGTGCAATATGCGAAAGCAGAGATTGGCAAGAGTGGAAAGCGGGCACTCCTGCGTCCCCTCCCCTCCCTCTGCCCTCCATCCTCCCCATGCAGCGGTGTATCTGACTGTGCAATATGCAAAAGCGGAGATTCCCCCTTTTCCCCTTTCTCCCCCTGCTCCTGCTTCTCCCCTCCCCCTTCTCCCCCTGCAGCGGTGTATCTGACCGTGCAATATGCAAAAGCGGAGATTGGCAAGGGTGGAACGAGTTGTTAATGGAGTGGGAAGGGAGTGCGTGAGTAGAGATGTACGCTCGTTTCAGATCAGATCCCCCCTTTCCCCTGCAGCGGTGCATCTGACCGGAAATTGCAAGAATGGAACGAGTTGTTAATGGAGTGGAAGGGAGTGCGGGAGTAGAGTGGTACGCTCGTATCAAATTCCTCCCTTTCCCCTTTCTCCCCCTGCTCCCACCTCTTCCCTCCCCTTCTCCCCTTGCAGCGGTGTATCTGACCGTGCAATATGCCAAAGCGGAGATTGCAAGGATGGAAAGAGTGAGTGTGGGGTGGAGTGAGTGTGGGGTGGAGTGAGTGTGGGGTGGAGTGAGTGTGGGGTGGAGTGAGTGTGGGGTGGAGTGAGTGTGGGGTGGAGTGAGTGTGTGGTGGGGGGTGGTTGGGAGGAAATGTCATTGATTCAGAATAGATTGCTGGGGCCGGTCAGACCATATTTGTCAGAATAATATGGTGGACGGAACCTTGACCATCTGACAGTGCAATTTGCCTAAAACAGGGAACGCGAGGAGGAGAGGGTGAGTTGGGAGGAGAGTAGTGATTATGGGCTGAGTGTGGAGGGAGTAACGAGCTGACTTTTGAGTCGACTAAAAAATGAGGTGACTTTTGAGTCGACTCAGAAGTCGGCTGAGTGTGGAGGGAGTAACGAGGTGACTTTTGAGTCGACTCAAAAATAGGAGAGTAACGATTTGAGAGTGAGTTCGAAGGGAGTGCGTGGGGATTAAGTGGACTGGACTGATCTGTGACTACCTCACTGTGGGGCGGGGCTCGCCTTTTGAGGCGCCTCAAGAGTACTCGCTGTCCTCATTAATGAGAGTTTGAGGGGATAGTGACAGGGGAATAAGGTTAGGTGGTGGACGGAGGTGGAGCATGGGTGGGTGGCAGGCATGATCATACATGGATTGCTCGCGCTCCTGCCTTGGTGCTCCTGCCTTGGTGCTCATGCCTTTGTGCTCCTGCCTTGGTGCTCATGCCTTTGTGCTCCTGCCTTTGTGCCCCTGCCTTTGTGCTCCTGCCTTTTTGCCCCTGCCTTTGTGCTCCTGCCTTTGTGCCCCTGCCTTTGTGCTCCTGCCTTTGTGCTCCTGCCTTTCTGCTCCTGCCTTGTGCCGTGGCCTTTCTTATGCTTATGTGGTTTCCTAGGGGTGTGAGTGTGGGTGTGGAGGGAAACATTGATGCATGTGCTACTTTTATGTGTTCAAAGGCTACTTTCATGTGCTACTTTTATGTGTTCAAAGGCTGCTTCTATGTGCTACTTTTATGTGTTCAAAGGCTGCTTTTATGTGCTACTTTTATGTGTTCAATGGCTGCTTTTATGTGCTACTTTTATGTGTTCAATGGCTGCTTTTATGTGCTACTTTTATGTGTTCAAAGGCTGCTTTCATGTGCTACTTTTATGTGTTCAAAGGCTGCTTCTATGTGCTACTTTTATGTGTTCAAAGGCTGCTTTTATGTGCTACTTTTATGTGTTCAATGGCTGCTTTTATGTGCTACTTTTATGTGTTCAATGGCTGCTTTTATGTGCTACTTTTATGTGTTCAAAGGCTGCTTTTATGTGCTACTTTTATGTGTTCAATGGCTGCTTTTATGTGCTACTTTTATGTGTTCAATGGCTGCTTTTGTGTGCTACTTTTATGTGTTCAATGGCTGCTTTTATGTGCTACTTTTCCTCAAAGCTGGAGCTTCAGGTACAAGAGGCATCTGCGGTCAAAGGAGAGTGAGAATGGGAGTGAGGGAGGGGGAGTGTGTGGAGGGGAAACCTTGAGGTCTACTCATTTGCTCCCGTGCCCTCTGCCCATGCGCCTTCATGTGCTTTCTATGCCTTGCCATGTCTCCTTGATGCAGGAGCTTCAGGCAGCAGAGGCATCCGCAGTGAAGAAGAGTGAGAGTGGGAGTGAGGGTGAGGAGGTGAAACCTTGAGGTCTACTCGTATGCTCCCGTGCCCTCAGCTCTCATGCCCGTTTATGTGCTTCTATGGCTTGCCGTGTTTCCCCTGATGCAGGAGCTGCAGGCAGAAGAGGCATCCGCAGGGAAGGGGAGTGGGAGTGAGGGTGCGGGGGGAAACATCGAGACATGCGTTTACACCTTTTCATCTTCTTGCTTCACATGCTGCGGTTGCATGTTTCCCCTGATGCAGGAGCTGCAGGCAGAAGAGGCATCCGCAGGGAAGGGGAGTGGGAGTGAGGGTGCGGGGGGAAACATCGAGACATGCGTTTACACCTTTTCATCTTCTTGCTTCACATGCTGCGGTTGCATGTTTCCCCTGATGCAGGAGCTGCAGGCAGAAGAGGCATCCGCAGGGAAGGGGAGTGGGAGTGAGGGTGCGGGGGGAAACATCGAGACATGCGTTTACACCTTTTCATCTTCTTGCTTCACATGCTGCGGTTGCATGTTTCCCCTGATGCAGGAGCTGCAGGCAGAAGAGGCATCCGCAGGGAAGGGGAGTGGGAGTGAGGGTGCGGGGGGAAACATCGAGACATGCGTTTACACCTTTTCATCTTCTTGCTTCACATGCTGCGGTTGCATGTTTCCCCTGATGCAGGAGCTGCAGGCAGAAGAGGCATCCGCAGGGAAGGGGAGTCGGAGTGAGGGTGCGGGGGGGAGGCAGGAAGGTGCGAGAACGGCTACAGCTGACGCGTCATCCACTCCCGACAACGTCACCACGGGGCTGAGTGACGTGGCATCTGCTGACGTGGCGTCGCTGCAGCGTCAGCTGGCTGCGCTGGCCAATCAGGTGCAGCAGCTGCAGAGATTGGTGGGTGCTGGTGGGGGAGGGGATGGTGGGGGAGGAGGAGGGGGAGGGGGAGGGGAAGGTAGTGGCAGAAGAAAGGGAGGGGATGATGGGGGAGGGAGCGAGAGAGTTGAAGGAGAGAGAGCGGGAGGAGGACGAAAGGGAGAAGGGGGACATAGGGGAGGAGGAGAGGGAGAAAAGGGAGAGAGGGGAGGAGGGAGAGGAGGGGTAAGGGATAAGGGGGTGGAGGAGTCGGAGGGAGGAGGGCCATCACAGGCATCTCAAGGCCAAGGAGTCGGAGTAGGGGGAGTGCCAAATCCTGTTCCTGTAGATTTGAGACGAACCGGAGATCCTGGAATGGTGAGTACAGTGAATAGTGAAAAGGGCTTTTGAGGAGCATTAGATTGACAAGGTTTTTGTGTTTAATACTGCTGGAGCCTATAGTGATGATTCCGGTGTAAAAACCCTGCAAGGGAACAGTTAACTAGGAATGAACCATGTAGTTATTGGGAGATGTATGGGAATATGCTTCTTCTTTTCCTTCCTTTTTCTGGTAGGGCGCAGGCAGCACCAATGCCTACGTTATACAATGTCAAAACGACAGATAGACAATGGGAAAAGATGGAACAACAGCGAAAACTGGGAACACCGGCCTAGGGGACACACATAAAGAATTCAGTGACAGGCGTGAATGCAGAGATGCAGTTGATTGGGTCTTCGGGTACGCTGTGTAATGAGCTATGCTCGTCCTTGTGCTAAATGTTCGTTATTTATTCGATCACTGTATCGCAAGTCCAACTCATACTCTCCCGAAATCGAGTTCTGCCACCAACGAGCATACGCGTGACGTGCTGGAAACCACAGGCTACCCTGTGGTTCAGTTGCCATGGTTTGTGCTGTTCAAATTGCCCCACTCTCCGCCGACCAGCAGCGCAGTAGCTGGGTGGGGGAAGTTGGGGCAGAAGGACTTGGGCTTGCAGCAGCTGTCCTGCTGGATTTGACGCGGGTTTGGGGGAAGCTGGCAGCTGCGGAGCGCGCATGAGCGTTGGGCGGGGAAGTCTGGCACCTGCGGGTCGGAGAAGCCAGCTGGCGCCAGGCCAGTGGACCCGTTCTCGCGTTACAATCACATTGAACCCAAGTAACCACTGAACTGCTCTCTTTCCCACTGAAGAAAATTGGTCAGTTTCGGATGTATGAGAGACAATGGGGTATGGAATGGTGGGGTACGTGATGTGGTGGTGTGGATATATAACAGAACGGTAGCGGAACCGATATGTCTGAAGTGATGGTGCTGTGTATCCCCTCTCCGCTGCCAGGGCACGGCTTGTGATGCTCAAGGCAGTCGTTCGTTAAATCGTGAAATAGGAGCAGGTAGGTTGTGAGCAGGGCTGACGATTCAAGGGCAAATGCCCTTAATGCCCTGAACATTAAGGGCTGGGTTGGGCCTAGCTTCCGAATTTTAAGGGCCGGCTGCGAGGGCAGCCCGTCCCCGTAAAGTGCTGGTTGTGGGTCTAACCCGGATTTCAAGTGCAGATCCCTCCGCTAGTCCTTATTGTCCCATACTAACACATCCCCCCTCCCATCCCCTCACCCGTCCCCCCACCTCCTCCCAGCCACTTCCCATTATATAGCGCTAAGACCCACAAGCCAGCTACTTAACGTAGTACTTGACGTGATAAGCATCGGGCTCCGAAAAAATGTAGGATTTTCCTTAGCAAAAGTGCCGAACAGCTGGTAGCCCTGATTTCAAGTGCTAGGTTAGCTCTCAGCCCGTAAATTTCAGGGCAACTTTTGGGGCACCTCAGCCTCTCAAGTTCTGGCTCCAAACCAATCGACAGCCCTGGTTGTGAGCGGCGTCGCCACGCCCTGATTTCTTTGACGTCACGTAATGTGCGTTGTCCTACAGTAAGGTATTTCACGTTGAGGATTGGACCTTGGTCTTTCACACCAGAGGCTGTGATGTATTGCAGTGTCCTGACCTGAACAAGCAACCGTCCAGCCTGTACGTCACTTCTAGGGCTTCTCATGTGTAGGCAGAGCATCGCGTCGCGTCGCGTCTAGTCGCCGCTCCAAAGCCTAGGTTTGCTGTTCCTTCCCACGAGATATTTTTTTCTGTCTCGTACGCCAGCCAGGCATTCCACCCAGTGTGTCAGTTTGAAATCGTTCAAGCACAGCAACTGCTGTTTGCGTCACGTGCTCTGTTAGCGTGCACGCATCCGATTGCATCAAGAGAACAGCGTTGCTGTTTTAGTGTGTGGTGTCCGTCAGTCACGCGTCAAACTTACAGTCATAAAGCAGTTGTTGTGTTTATCATGACAGTTCGATAAGAATGTCCTTACCCAACTTCTTCCGAAGCGCAACTTGCAATCGCCTTCGGTTCTACAGAATCTGTTACTGTAGTCTTCATCGTCACCGTCCATTGTACGGTCTATAGCATACCTGACGCTCTGGTGGACGGCTGACTGTATCAGCACGCGCAGGGAACGGCTGAGATATTCAGGCGCGACTGTAAAAGAGGCTGACAAGCTTTCAACCCTGCCAGGCTTGCGATAGCGTGTCGCTTCGTGGCCCGCATACAAGCGCGTCGTATATGATTGGTGGCTTAAATGTCGCCGAAGATTCGGATAAGCCAGTCTGTGTGCTGCTTGAAAACAGGACTACATTCATCCACTGAGTCAGTGATTTTTTGCGGAAGCCCTCAATCATCTGCTCAAGATTCTGGTCTTGACACTGTCAGCTGCGGGGGTACAAAACCGTTGTAGGTCCGACACAAACTCAATCTAAGTTTCCCGCATCAGAATTCGTGATCCCGGGTGTGCATTCGACGTTTCTGGCTAGAACGCTGGAGTGCTAAGGGATTTTCCAGTCAGACCTTAGGCAGCATGTCGCGCAATGCAGTTTCCCGGCTCTCGCCGCGAGTGGGCTTTGTGGACTGGGCTGGGATTGCTTCGGATGCTGGGAGAAGAGAATTCAGCAGCCATGAAAACCTTGGAGCCTCACAGAGACAGCAAACAGTGCGCCGCGCCAGGAAACAGATCGTCAGAAGCTGCAGCTTCCCAGGCGGGATTAGCAGCGGCGACGACGAGACGCGTTACACGAACCGGTTTTCCCCCTTGGGTGGTAAGATGATGGGGAGCAGCATTCGCATCTCCGTGGATGATTGCCTCTGTTCCTGTGGTCTCGTGGACGACCTATCTGCAGAGTGTGACAAGATTAAGGGTGTCTGGGAAGCGCAAGCCTCACCAAGAACTGATAACTACACCCCAAGGAAGAGCTCCTTGCGCAGTCCTATCGGAAGTCCGTGCTCCAAGGGGGATCGTAGGGTCAGTTTTTCAAGACATGTGCTGGTAATTGTCGTTTGAGCATGGTGGGAAATGGCATCACCTCCATGCTTCCGTTTTCCGTGCATGCAATGCACGCTGGCCCCATTTTTTGCATCGCGGCCCTTGTGGCCAGATGCTGAAGTGAATACGGTACATAGACGTTCTTGTTTTACTGAATTATGCTAAGCCTGTTCGGAGACAACAACATAATGTTTTTGGCCCTCGTCAGAAGTGTATATATTATTACGTTAGTATTTGAAACGAGATGCAACTGTAAGGGATTGTGAGGACGCGGTACAAAGTCGTTCAAGACAGCTGTTCAAGAGGATTTTGACGAACTGCCGTTCAAACTTGCTTGAACGGCAGACTATCGAGGGTGGTCAAGATTCGGAGGTCAGGATGACAGTGACCGGTACATGTTACACAAACGCGACATCACACATTGTTCGACAAGGCGGCGAGAAAGTGACAAACCGCTAAAAGCGGTGCGACAGCACAGGAAGTAGTATCACGAGTAACATTGTCGCCAACACAGCCCGTGATGCACGGGGAAATGTGTGTTTTGTGGGAAGAATGCGCCTCGGCGAAAACGTGGTACTAGCGATAAGCTGCTGTCGCAAGCGGTCGCGATGCGAATCATGAACACCGACCTGACGAACTTCTGTTCAAAACGTATAAGCCCTCGTTCGTCAGCATGCAGGTCAAGACGTGCTGACAACCTACCTCGGTTGGTACAACTTTGAACTGTACATCATTAGTTAACAGGGTAACCTGCTTCTACTTTCGGATGAGCACCTCTTGAACACGTCTTGAACAACTTTGTACCGCGTCCTGAATGTCGAAACCACAGCACCGAGCGTTTGGTTCGTCCCCCCAAATCTGGTACTATCTGCTCTGCTACTTGCTACCAGACCTAACCGTTTAAGATGCCTACTCACCTCATTGAGCCGCATTCAGACGAACCTTAGGACACGCCCATGCAAGACACAGATTTTCCTACATTTGTTTCGCTGACAAGATTTCTATCTCCTCGGGATCTCTAGCATTTCTTGGGGAGGGACCCTGGATATTGTAGGCCCTTGATAGCTCCGCTCCGCTTCTGCGATTCCTAGAAAGTATCTGCATCGGAGCATAGGCTATATCGGTGAGAGCTGGCGGGAAGTTTATTTTCGAAACGCGAAGCCGATAGCGCGATGGCGACCCGGGCCATAGATTGTGACGAACGGCGTCGCTCGTTCCCTCTGGTAGTTTCTTCCGATCACGACGTGTGGGGTACAAGGGTTGCTATTAGAAGCCGATTTCGTAGACTCTGGATAGTCCCTGCTGCTGCTGCTGCTGCTGCTGCTGCTCGTGGTATTACGAAGCAGCTGCGGAGATAGGAAACAGTTTGAGCATCTCTTTTTTTCGAAGGTGACGGAGGTCGTTTCTTCAGGCTGCAAAGATGGTCGTTCAACAGCCATGCGGTTTCCTGCTTCCGCCAATCATGGTACAGCCGTGGATCGAGCTCGACGATTTGAATCTTGAGTATACGATACTTCCTCTGCCTGAAGCGACCCACACATCAGTAAAACCATCGGCAGAGGACGACATGATCTCGGTTCCCGTTCTCCAATCCGAAACCGACACGTGGCTTCTCGAACCGGACTTGTCTCGACGTCAGTTCTGGCCGTCAGAGGCTGCCATCTGTCAATTAACCGGCCGTTTATCGAACGGTTCGCCAACGGCGAGTCAGACGGACGGAGTTGTCCACGTGGCCGAGGAGCTTCTGAACGGCTGCGGCCTCATCCACGTGCTTCCCGTCAGCTCGCTGCACGGCTGCTCTAAAACCGTCGCGAATCGCGGCTGCTCTAGCCGGGTCGCGAATCCCGGCTGTTCTGGCGTCGCGAATCTCAGCTGCTCTAGTAGCGTCGCGAACCCCAACTGCTCCAGCGTCGCGAATCCCGGGTGCTCTTTGAAACCCCAGGCAGCGTCGGAAGGTTCCAGTGTTCTTCTACGTCAATCTTCTGCGTCAACGACACAAGCGAGAGACAACGACGTAGCGGATGAGCATGACACGTGTGACGACGCGGCTGATGAGCATAACACGTGTGACGGGAAGGTTGATGGGAATGACACGTGTGACGATGCAGCTGATGAGCATGACACGTGTGACGGGACGGCTGATGAGCATGACACGTGTGACGACACAAGTTCTGTCATTGCAGAGTCATCTGAGGAGCAGCAGACACCCGAGTTTCTTGATGCTTCATCCGAGCAGCACCAGCAGCAGCAGCAGCAGCAGGAGGAGGAGGAGGAGCAACAGAACCTGCAGCAGCACCACCAGCAGCAGAAGAAGAAGAAGAAGAAGCAGCAGCAGCAGCGGCGGCGGCAGCAGCAGCAGTCAACATCGGTTCCCCCGACGGAATCGCCTCAGAGCTCAGGGAGCGCGAAGCAAGCAATCAGGAGCCCCAGCTGTCCGCTCACCATGAGCCTCCGAAGCCGGGCAAAGGGGATCTCGGGAGATTCTCCTCCAGATGCTCTCCTGTGTACACCCGTGGCAAGCGGTTCAATCCCACGGGAATCAATCCCAAGCAGCACAATGCCAAGGGAACCAATTTCAAGTGATTCCACTCCAAGAAAGAGGATCCGCTCACGTGACATTGACATTCCTTCTTCAGGAGCAGCAGTTGAGAAGCGTCCAGTGCGGAGACTACGGGTCCTTGTACCTGGAGATTCTGCAGATCGTCTCAGTCATGATCAGATGGAATTGGAGAAAACGGGACTCGAAGCTGTGACTGAACCGAGGAAGAGAGGAAGCACACGTTCTCGGAAGACAGCTAGCCTGAAGGAGATGAATCAGGATCTGCCTTCTCCCATCCGCAAGCATCAGATTGATACCAAGGAAGCGAGTCTCCAGGCTGTTACTGAATTGAGAAAGAGAGGGAGCACGCGGTCTGGACGACCAGGAAACCTGAAGGAGATCGATGAGGATTTGACTTTTCCAGTTCCCAGACGCCAGATGGATTTGAAGGAAGGGGAAGCGGGTCTCCAGGCTGTTACCGAGTTGAAGAAGAGAGGGAGCAGCCGGTCTGGAAGAGAAGGAAGCCTTAAGGAGATTGATGTGGATTTGACTTCGCCGATTCCCAGACGTCAGTCCCTGAGCCAGTCAGCGACACGAAGGTCCGTCAGGCTCACGAGAAGCAATATGAGATATTCTGAGGAGGAGGAAGATGAAGAGGAGGAGGAGCTTCTGGTTGCTGCAGAGGAGGTCAAGCAGCGTGTTAAGCATCAGGAGAATGTTGATGTTCAGCAAGTGGAGCTTCAGGATGCTGCAGTTAATGTCAAGCGGGAGGTGATTCAGGATGCTGCAGTGAAGGTCAAGCAGGAGGTTCCGCAGGAAGAGGCTGCTGGAGAGGCTGCTGCTGCTGCTGCTGCTGCAGCAGGGAAAGAGAACATTGACCCTGTGTCTGCTGAGCAGGTGCTAGGAATGGCGGGAAGAAGACGCGTGCTGCAGAAGAGAAGGCAGTCATTCAAAAACGAGGCCAGGTCTTGCCAGGGTCAGAAACGGCATCTGAAGCCAGAAGCAGCGGAGGAGAAATCTGGACAAAACCAGAAGCGGGAGGTGAAGAAGACGAAGAGGGGGTTACCTACTGAAGCAGTGGCTGTGCTGCGGAGATGGATTGAAGCCAATCCACACCGGCTGTTTCTGAATGCGAGCGAGAAGGTTGAGTTGGTTCAACAAACCGGGCTGACTAGACTCCAGGTGAGCAGCAGCTTCTGAATTGCGGATGGGTTGGGATGGAATGGGATGGGTTGGGTTGGGTTGGGTTGGGATGGGATGGGATTGGTTGGGTTGGGTTGGGTTGGGTTGGGTTGGGTTGGGTTGGGTTGGGTTGGGTTGGGATGGGTTGGGTTGGGATGGGTTGCCATTGGAAGCAGTGGTTGTGCTGAGGAAGTGGATTGAAGCCAACCCACACCGGCTGTTTCTGAATGTGAGCGAGAAGGTTGATCTGGTTCAGCAAACCGGGCTGACTAGACTCCAAGTGAGCAGCAGCTCCTGACATATGGATTCCACTTCTTGACTTGACTCAGAAATAGACTCATCACACACTGACCAGGATCCTGGTGAGCAGAAGCTTCTGACATACTGATTGAGCTGTTGCGCCTTCAACAAGCTGATGAATTATCGTGATTCATGCGATACCGGTACGACTGATTTGTTTTCCTTGGCTTTGTTTTTCCCTCTTTTTTTGCAGGTGGAGAACTGGTTTTGCTATGCGAGGAGGAGGGGCTACATGGCTCATGCTGGTGAGTTTGAGCAGTCGGATTCATTCCCAGCTGAAGAATGACAAAAGACAATGGGATTGGATGGGCATTACTGCACTACTTGATTTTGCTAACTTGCATTAACTGAAGATCATGTCAGGAGTATGATTCTGGGTACTTGTCAACTATAACAGATTGATGATATGCATGCATAACTCTCAGGTGTTCCATTCAAGTTGAATCCATTAATCCTGGCGAAATGAAACCATTTTGCACACGTTCTTTGCACAAGTGTTACAGTAGAGGGCAACATCTGTGGTTATACGAGGGCAATCAAACAAGGTGCTTGATCTGCACTACTACCTAACTGTTGTTTACTATAATATTCACACGGGTATACCTGGTAAGAGAATGAAATAAACCCTACACTTCACATGGTACATTATTGGTTACAGTATTGTGAATCTCGTTTCTGAGGCCTTCAACTCTTTGAGATGGTTGCCATATCGAATCTACACTTCTTCTGGCATTGCTATGTTGTACTGTGCTGCTGGTACACCACATTCTGCAGTCCACTACACTCTCTTCCTCTCTATGGAGAAGCTCCCTGTAACGAACACAATAAGATAGGAGGCAGAAGAGAGTTGTCAAGGCGTGAGGAGGCAGGATGGGGTGGAAGGGGGAAGAGATGATGGGATAGGAGGGGAGGGTTTCAGAGTGAACACTTGAGTTCGTACAAGAAAAGTGTATCTGAAACAAGAGGAAAGGAAGTGATGAGGTTAGGCAAGGGGAGGGGCAAGGGGCGAAAATCACAGGCAATTACTTGAGATTATATCATAATTGTTTTCCAGTCGTTTTTATAATCACGACCACATTGTATCGCACCACACCACACATGACAGCCACCAGTGCAAGCCACCAAAATCTACCAAACCCCATCGCACAGCATCACCGCATCACACACCTGTCTATCTTGGTAACCAAGCCTGGATCCACATCATGCACGAACAGGAAGGGCCCTCCCCCAGGGGCACCTCCCCCAAAAGCACCTCGCCCAGTTAGGTTTTGCCAGAGAGAGGAGTTGACCGAAGGCATCTGCAATGGGGATACAGAGAGGGGGGGAAGATGGATGTGATTAAGCCAATTCAAGTGCTTATAACGAAGATCCCATCCCATGTAACTGCCCTCGTGCGTATTTGTGTGCAATTGAACCACATGCCCTGTGATAATGACTTGTATTGAGACGCCTCAAAACTGATTAACTGTAACTCACGCCTTTGTGTGCTTGTTAAGGGCGGGAATGTCAGGCAATCAACTAACCGAAATAGGAATGGCTGACTGTGAAGGCCCATTTATGTGCTTGTAACGAATACCCAGTGCTTTGAGACGTCTCAGGAAAAACAAATCTTTCAACGAATCCTCCCCATGCAACTGACCTCGTGCCCTTGCGTGACTGTAAAGGGCGGGAAGTGCAGGCCACTGTTCACGACCGAGTGATTAAACCGGGCGGCCTGGCAGGCGGCGGTTGGCATGTAGTGCAGGTGGGGCGAGAGCGTGTCCCCCAGGAACATGAGCATGCGGCGTGGGATCGCGTGTGGTTCGTCAATTAAATAGCGGATCAACGGCC
Source organism: Closterium sp. Yama58-4 (assembly GCA_947470075.1). NCBI lineage: Eukaryota > Viridiplantae > Streptophyta > Zygnematophyceae > Desmidiales > Closteriaceae > Closterium > Closterium sp. Yama58-4. The sequence goes on along the minus strand of CANIUD010000125.1, from coordinate 466,467 downwards.
GAGATGCAAGCAGAGGGAAGGAGCCTGTGAGTGGGGGAGAGAGAGCAGGTGAGGAGAAGGACGACATGACCTCAAGGATAGGAAGGTAGAGAGGGAGGGAAGGAGAAGGGGAAGAGCAGACCAGTGAGATGGGGTGTTGAAGGAACATGAGCATCCAATGGCGCAGATAGAGGAGGTTTTGAGGACGGAATGTAGGATAGATAGACGGTTGAGATTGAAGCAGCAAGAAGGCTGAGAGGAAGGGCAGAGAACAGGAGGGAAAGGGAGTGAGGGATTTAACAACTAAGAAGAGGTTTCCCTATTAGATAACTCACTTACTACTACCTGTTGTCACAACCCTTGTTAAAAATCTCTGAATCCCGGTAACACTCACCAGTGTACACCTCGAATCTCGTAACCCTATCGCGCATATCAGCAATCCATCGTCCTCCTCTCCGCCTCTCAAACAGTGCATTGTCCGCAAACACACTCTCCTGGCGGTAGCTGGTTGGTGGAAAAGGGGAAGAGAGAGACAGGGGGGCGAGGGATGGGAGGAAGGGTAGGAATAGGCACGGTCAGCGGTCCATCGTTTCCCCCTTCCCCCCCCTCTCTCAGACAACGCCTTCCCTGCAAACACACTCTCCTGGCGGTAACCGTATGGCTGGTGAAGAAAGGAAGAGGGAGGGGGTTTGGGGGGTGGGCTAAGAGGAAGAGGGATGGGAGGGAGGCTAGCACAAGGGATGGAAGGGTCAGCAATCCATCATTCCCACCCCCGCAACGCCTCCCGAAAAAACGCACTGTCTACAAGCACTCTCCCCTGGTGGTAGCTGTGTGCAGTGAGGGTGTTTTTGAGACGTCTCAAAAGCACCCTCATTTTACGTGGCACTGTCTGCAAACACTCTCCCCTGGTGGTAGCAGTGTGCAGGGCCAGGCGGGACAGGGAGTGCCTGAGAGGGGATGGGAGGAATGGGTATAGGAATGAGAGTGAAGGGAGAGGGAAAGAGCGAGGACAGGACAGGGTTAGAAAGCCGCCCATGGGAAGTAGAGGTGGCCTTTGAGTCGACTCAAACGTCACCTTCTTGGGGAGGGGAGCGAGAGCATGGGATAGGACAGGACAGAGTTAGAAAGCCGCCCAAGGGGAAGAGATGGCATGGGTCTGCCTGCTTTGAGAATTCTCAGAAGGGGATGGGAGAGAAGTCAACAGAGTCAACAGAGTCATAGAGCCAACAGAGTCAACAGAGTCATAGAGTCAACAGAGTCAATAGAGTCAACACAAGTCAGGACAAGGCAGGTTGAGTTGAATCACTCGCCAAGGTTTTCAACGCATGGTCCATGATGGAGAGGCTCATTCAAGTCAACAGAGGTCAACGTGGCTCAACAAGTCAACTCACTCAAATCGGTGGTCAACCACATGGTCCACTAAGGAGAGGGTCAATCAAGTCACAGATCAGTACAAGGTCAACGCAATTCAGCCCAAGTCAACTAAATTCAACGAAAGTCAACAGGAGTAGTCAACTCACTTGAATCGGTGGTCAACCACGTGGTCCATGAAGGAGAGGCGAGGCGAGACGGAGGAGAGAATCCAAAGGAGCTCTGGCATGGAAAGAGGAGAGGAGAAGGGGGACGAGGTGGGCTGAGTTGAGTTGGGTTGGGTTGGGTTGGGTTGGGTTGGGTTCAGTTGGGTTGAGTGAGCAGGAAGAGGGGAGCATGGAGGGACATGGTGGCATAGAGGAGGGAAGAGATGGAAGCGACTCACCATCACTCAGTACCGCACAGCACCACACTGACCACCCTGTGCCACCAGAAGACAAACCTTTGCACCCACCAGCACCGATTTAAGCTCTTCTCGTTTGCACATACTTTGGCCTCCCCATCGCTCGTCACCGCATAGCACCACTCACAATCCAGTGTCATTAACGGATATTCCTCTGCACTCACCACCACGTTTCATTGCCCGAGTAAACTAGCCCTCCCCATCCCTCCTCACCGCTCATCACCGTACACGCCACTTACCATCCTGTGTCACCAGCGGGTAATCCTCTGCACCGAGCAGCACCAGCCACTGCCACCCACTCGCTCCGCCTCTCCTCTTCCCCTCTCCTACGCCCCTCGTTTTTCCCTCCCCGGATCCCCCATTCCTTGCCCCCTCCCCCTTCCCCTTCCCTCCCCACTCCCCCTCCCCTTCCCCATCACCCTCCACCTCCGCCCCCCCCTCCCCCTCCCCCTCCCCCATGCGCAGCAGCGTGTGCGCCAGGCGCAGCAGCGCAGCCAGGCGCGACCCCCCCTCTACAGTCACAATCTCCGGATCCTCAATCACGCGTATCCGTCCCGTTATAGTCACATAATCTTCACTCCCGCCCGCCTCTGCCGCCTCCGCCGGCGCTGCTGTCGACACTGCCGTCGCCAGGACGGGATGGGCGGCGAGTTTTGTCCGTAGCGCGAATGCTGAGTCAGCATCGTCAATGTACACGGCATATAGGTTCCGGGGATGGTATGTGGCCAATAGGAGGCGATAGATTCGATCCGTGTCGTCTTTCGACCCTGTGAGGGCAAGAAGGGGAACGGAGAGAGTGAGTTACGGGTGGGAGAGTGAGTGAGCGCGGAGAGGAAGGGAGGAGAGAGGAGGGACATTTATGCGTAAGAACGTGGGATCCGGGAGTGCTAGCGTGGAATTTAACAGATTCTATTGTGATGAAAAGAAGGAGGACGTGCGCGCACGTGTCGTATGCAAGCAGTGCGTGCCACGTGTGCGTGCCTGGTTCGAGAAAGGTAAAGGAAGGCACCATATCCGCCCAAGTGGATGTGCGCACGTGGTAATCACGCGCTTACGTACCTAGGATTCCATACGCGAGGGACGGGACGAAATCCTCATTATTAGCCTCCCCCAGGTCCTGGTTAGCACTTTGTTGATGTGCTGATACACTCGCAGCTCCCCGAAGCTTCCCAGAAGCTACGAGGGCGCGCAGCATAGGGAAATCCCACGGATCGCCCTCCCATACCGAGGTGGATGTGCTTAAAAAGAAAATGTTACACAAAAGAAGTGTGCATATAACGAGGTAGATCGCGAGTTCTCGCACGCTATGCTCGCCTAGGATCGCGAATTTTGTCGGCAACGGGTTACCAGCGCTGGAACCGTGCGAAGGTTGCTCTTGTGCGAGCTTCGCCATGCTGCTGAAGCAGAGACTGCCGTTGTTCGTCGCGGATTCTTGTTATATGGCGACCAGCTTGTTACATGGCGATCCAATACACGTTCAAGCATATGCAGAATGTTAAAAAAAGACTAGCAGTGGGTTACACGGAGCGTAGTAGAGAGAATTAAACGGAGCGGACTAGACGATCGATGCCTGTGCAAACAGAGCTGGGTACGAAACTCATTTGGCCGACACTGAAATACTGACGTGGCAGGCGGACACGAGCCACAATAAACAGGAACTCACTACGCGCTGACGCAATCTGTCATTGAGGACCGAGTCAGACTAGGTGGTGCGTAGAACTGAATGAGAACGACATATTACGTGGTGCGTAGAACTAATTTCTGTACGGAGTTGTACTAGCAACGCGTTAGATTAGGACAGGAACAGGCTGATTCGGTTGTGTTGTGCGGCCATGGGCAAAGGAAGGGAGCGGATTTAGGATAGGTGTGAGGGGAGGGGAGTTATTTATCGAGCCGCCTTGCAATAGCTGTGATTAAAACGATAACAGCTGGCGCCTTGTGACTCGCATGACTAAAGCGAGACCCTTGCTTCGGTCGGAGTCGTCCAAGGTTCGTCCTGACCAGGTGGACCTAGTCGAGGGAGTTTTGCCCAGCCTCCAACCAATACAGAGCGTTGAAATTCGGTTCAGCTCGACCAGTGATTGGTGTTGAAGGAAGTGCGCGTCACAACCAAACCTGCCACGCGAGCCTCACTTGGCGGCTTGACGTTGCGCTTCGATTCCAAGGCAGTGCAGCTTTGTGTGCGAGGCGAGATTAGAACGAAAATCATTTGTTAAGATATAATGAACCATCTAACGAACATCTAAGCGTGCACGGAAAGGTGTAAGCCGGTTGGATCTTGGAGCGCATAGAATATGTTTCTATCGAGTACACTTTCGCATAGGTCAGCAAACCGACACCTCATTCGAAAAGGGCTTTTGCCTAACTGTTGTGAGCCTTGCAACACTAGATTGTAACGCATACAAACTCACTGAACCGCACTATAGTGAGCTTGCTCCGCTGACGTATCCCAGCAGGTTCATAATTGAACCTAATCAAACCGCGTCGCGGTGAACCCGAAAGCGGCTTTCCTGGCCAATTAGAGCCCATCGCCGTCCTCAGGCCAACAATCCGCCGTCCGTAGCGCCCGCCGCGTGCCGCGCCGACCATGGCGCAAGTTGGCTACGCGCCTCGTTTCGCGGATTTGGATGGGGGATTTTCCGGTCGCATGCTTGGGAATGCGATTCGCGAGCCCGCTGCTTTAGGGAGGCGAAGCGAAAGTAGTTCCGGTTTCACGTGCTCAATACATATACCTATCACGACCTCCCCTTTTTTCAATCATACCTATCTCACGGAATAATATATCTGCTCCTTCCAGGCGCACGACACGACGTTCCTAGAAATACCGGCAGTCTCTGCTCTCCGCGCCCACAGTTTTCGGCTCTGAGTTAAAATACACGTTCTATCCTCCGATCTACAATCAGCGACGCATCCATGGCTGCGGTTCGGCCTGTGAGTCTGCCTCCTGGGCGGGCCACGGGAGGGACTACGTCCGTGTGGCGTTACCTCCTCGTTCTCGCGGTCGTTTCGCTCGTCTCGCTCGTTTCGCTCGTTTCGCCTGTGGATTCCAAGAAGACCTTCAGCCCTCGTGAGTGACCCTTTCGAGATTCGTTGCTGGCACTGAATTCTAGTGCTATAGCGCGTACAACACATTACCTCCCTTCCGAAATCTCCTCAATATCGCCCTCCTCTCGCTCCTCTCGCTCGTTTCGTCCGTCCATTCCAAGAAGATCTTCAGCCCCCGTGAGCTGCTCTTCTTGCGATCTCATTGTATTGTCAAGCAACGCCCTGCGCCGTTGGGTTTTCCCTCTGGGCGTGTGGGTCTGCCTCCTGGGCGTGTGGGTCTGCCTCCTGGGCGGGCGACGGGAGGGACTACGTCCGGATAGAGCTTCCTCCTCGTTCTCTCCCTGCTCGCTTCCCTCTCGCTCGCCTTGCCCCCCTCTCGCTCGCCTCGCCCCCCTCTCGCTCGCCAACGGCCAGATGTACCCGTGCAGGGAGATGGCTCCCTTCTTTACCCTCTCTCCCTGCCTTACTCCCCTCTGTCCTCTCCCGTTCCCCTCTCCCTTTGCTTCTCCAGCACCCGCCCAGCCCATAATCCTGTGCTCTTTGAACGTGATAGTGTGTGGGGCCAACGGTCAGATGTACCCGTGCAGGGAAATGGCGCCTAAGGGAATGGCCACCACCACCGACCTCTCCAAGTGCCGGCCTCCTGGGGGTGAGTAGGTGTTGCCGCGCACCAGAAGGCAAGTTGGACCAGAATACAACCCTAGACCCCATCAGCCATGTGGACTGGCTGGGCGAGTTGCCCAGCACTCATTTTCCACTAGCACTGATGAGAAGTGACTTCCTGACTGCAGCTCGCCCAGTCCACATGGCTGGCACCAAGAGGCAAGTTGATTGAACCAGAATACAACCCTAGATAGACCCCAATCCCAACTTCTTGTACTGGATGGAAACTCGCTTGTGTTTTGAGCCGACTCAAAATTCGAAATCCAGTAAATTCAAGATTCAACACGAGTTGGACCCCCCCCCCTCTCCCCCCCCTCCCCCCCTCCCCAACCCTGAAGTCATACTCCCTTCATCCCCCTTCACCCCTTTTCACCTCCCCTCACCCCTCCTAACCCTCTTGCACCTCCGCCCCTCCTCCCGTTCTCCTCTCCCCCTCTCCTCCTCGTTGACTCAGATGTGATCGTGACGCCTTTTAAAGCTCAGTGCCCCGTTAAAGCCTTCCCTCGGCACCTCATGTTGTGAACCTCATCCCTTCCCCCCCCTCTCACCCCCCTCCTTCCCCCCCTCCTCGTTGACTCAGATGTGATCGTGACGCCTTCGGAAGCTCAATGCCCCGTTAAAGCCCCTAAGGTGCGTTGCTAATAACGGATCCCTGTGAGCCTGTGCTCATAACGAATCACTATGGGCTTGTGCTTTTAAAAAAAACAAGGCAAACAATTGTGGAGGGATGGGAGAGGCGGGGGAATGATAGTTAGGTGGGGTGGTTAGGTGGGTTGTGGCTGTTGGTGGTTGGGTGTCGACTAAAGATTGTTCTCTTACAGGTGTGTGCTAGTGACGGGAGAAACTACCCCTGTGCTAACGTGGCACCCAAGGGGCTGCTGACGACGACAGACCTATCTGCTTGCCAGACACGTAAGCAACTCCTTACTGCTCCAATCGCTTCTTGCCACGTGGACATGAGAAAATGACACATCACCTCTTCTCGCACTTACAATCTGAAGGCAAATACTCTCTTTTATCTATTTTATTTTATTTTTTATTATTATTTTTTTTACCCTTTTTCCTTTTTGAACCAACGCCCCCCTACGCCTTTCCTGTTCCTCTCTCCTCTCTCCACCCAATCCACAGCTGCCACGTGTCCCTGGTCCACGTCAGCATACAGCAAATCCAGCCTGGCACTCCTGGCCAATGAATGCAGCACCCTCGCTCCCTCCTCCTCTTCCTCCACACCTCTTCCCATTACCTCCTCTCTGATTGGCTGCTGCGCTGCCACGTCAGCACTCCTCCAATCCACCGCCATCGCCACGGCAAAGGCTAAATCGCCGAGGGTAAATACCCCTGCGGTTTACAGCGCCCGTGCCGGGCAGTGCATGAAGGAGTTTGTACCCTATATACAATCACCCAAAGCGGCATTTGCAGCAGCTACAGCAGCATCAGCAGCAGCGGTTGCGGTACTTTCTAAGTTTAATCCGGTGCTACAGTGCGGGCGGCTGGGGTTTGGGGCGGCACAATTTGGACTGGAGGGAGGCAAGGGCGCGTGCAGGGGGATAACTACAGAGGCCCAGGTGAGGGGGAGTGTGGGAGAGAGGTGACGGGAAGAGGGGTGGAGGGTCAGCAGAGAGACGTGCAGCAGCAGCAGCACAGATCCTGTTTTTTCCGTTTGCCTCCACTTTTTACCCCTTTTCGCTCCCCTTTTTTCTCTTCCTGCCTCCCCTTTTTTCCGCCTTTGCCCTCCCCTTGTTACCTGTTTTGCCTCCCCTTGTTACCTGTTTTGCCTCCCCTTGTTACCTGTTTTGCCCTCCCCTTGTTACCTGTTTTGCCTCCCCTTGTTACCTGTTTTGCCCTCCCCTTGTTACCTGTTTTGCCTCCCCTTGTTACCTGTTTTGCCTCCCCTTGTTACCTGTTTTGCCTCCCCTTGTTACCTGTTTTGCCTCCCCTTGTTACCTGTTTTGCCTCCCCTTGTTACCTGTTCTGCCTCCCCTTGTTACCTGTTTTGCCTCCCCTTGTTACCTGTTTTGCCCTCCCCTTGTTACCTGTTTTGCCCTCCCCTTGTTACCTGTTTTGCCTCCCCTTGTTACCTGTTTTGCCTCCCCTTGTTACCTGTTTTGCCCTCCCCTTGTTACCTGTTTTGCCTCCCCTTGTTACCTGTTTTGCCTCCCCTTGTTACCTGTTTTGCCCTCCCCTTGTTACCTGTTTTGCCTCCCCTTGTTACCTGTTTTGCCCTCCCCTTGTTACCTGTTTTGCCTCCCCTTGTTACCTGTTTTGCCTCCCCTTGTTACCTGTTTTGCCTCCCCTTGTTACCTGTTTTGCCTCCCCTTGTTACCTGTTTTGCCTCCCCTTGTTACCTGTTTTGCCTCCCCTTGTTACCTGTTTTGCCTCCCCTTGTTACCTGTTTTGCCTCCCCTTGTTACCTGTTTTGCCCTCCCCTTGTTACCTGTTTTGCCTCCCCTTGTTACCTGTTTTGCCTCCCCTTGTTACCTGTTTTGCCTCCCCTTGTTACCTGTTTTGCCTCCCCTTGTTACCTGTTTTGCCTCCCCTTGTTACCTGTTTTGCCCTCCCCTTGTTACCTGTTTTGCCTCCCCTTGTTACCTGTTTTGCCTCCCCTTGTTACCTGTTTTGCCTCCCCTTGTTACCTGTTTTGCCTCCCCTTGTTACCTGTTTTGCCTCCCCTTGTTACCTGTTTTGCCTCCCCTTGTTACCTGTTTTGCCCTCCCCTTGTTACCTGTTTTGCCTCCCCTTGTTACCTGTTTTGCCCCCCCTTTTTTCCCCCTTTGCCCTCCCCTTTTTTTCCCCCTTTGCCCTCCCCTTTTTTCCCCCTTTGCCCTCCCCTTTCTACCCCCTTTTCCTCCTCGTTCACCCCTTTCGGCTCCCCTTATTTCCAATTTTTGCCTCCCCTTTTTCCCCCTCTGCTGTCTCTGTGGTTCTCACCAGCTCACATCCGCGTTAAAAGCCTCTCCAGTATGGTGGGTGAGCAGCTACATGAAGAAAGACTGCAGCAGCACCACCGGCAGCACTGGCCGGTGTTCAGACTGCGCAAAGCAGGTCTCCACCCTCTTTGGTAAGTTGACTGGAGGGGCTCTGTGTTTGCTTGTGAGTTCTGTGTGAATGCAGCAACGCGGCTACAGCACCACTGGCAGCACGGGCCGGTGGGCCGACTGTGCCAAGCAAGTCTCCACCCTCTTTGGTGGGTCATGTGGGGAAATCTGTGTGTGCATGTGCATGTGAGTGCCTGTGCCAAACCCTCTTTCCCCAAGCCCTCTTTCCCCAAGCCCTCTTTCCCCAAACCCTCTTTCCCCAAACCCTCTTTCCCCAAACCCTCTTTCCCATTCTCAAAAACCTCCTCTACTCACCCCTCCTTGCCAGATGCCCTTATTCGCCCCGGAGACTCCGTTTCTCAGAAGCAGCGCTGCTGGGCTTTAATTGCCTACTATGCGGCGTCTTCACTCGGCAACTCCACCAGTCAGAGCAACGGCATTGCCCTTTGCCTGCATAGGAACGCCCCTTCCTCCCTTCCCTCACCCCCCTACCCGCCCTTCCCCACAGATGCTCTCATCCTCCCTGGGGATTCAGTGACTCAGAAGCAGCGCTGCTGGGCTTTAATTTCCCTCTTTCCCCCCCCCCCCCCCCCCCCCCCCCCCCCCCCCCTTCTCCTCCCCTTTCCCCCATGTCTCCACCCATGTCCACAGATGCCCTTATCCGCCCCGGAGACACCGTTTCTCAGAAGCAGCGCTGCTGGGCTTTAATTGCCTACTATGCGGCATCTTCACTCGGCAACTCCACCAGTCAGAGCAACGGCATTGCCCTTTGCCTGCATAGGAACGCCCCTTCCTCCCTTCCCTCACCCCCCTACCCGCCCTTCCCCACAGATGCTCTCATCCTCCCTGGGGATTCAGTGACTCAGAAGCAGCGCTGCTGGGCTTTAATTTCCCTCTTTCCCCCCCCCCCCCCCCCCCCCCCCCCCCCCCCCCTTCTCCTCCCCTTTCCCCCATGTCTCCACCCATGTCCACAGATGCCCTTATCCGCCCCGGAGACACCGTTTCTCAGAAGCAGCGCTGCTGGGCTTTAATTGCCTACTATGCGGCATCTTCACTCGGCAACTCCACCAGTCAGAGCAACGGCATTGCCCTTTGCCTGCATAAGAACGCTCCTTCCTCCCTCCTGCCTCCGGGGACCTCCATCAAGGCCGCTACTATCAACGCACCTACAAATAAGACTATTTTAAAGCCTCGTAGTAGTCTGCCTGCCGTCAAGCCTACTATTAAGGCCGCTCTCTATGCGGCTGATTCCCAGCAGGTCCTGGATCCTCCCGCAACCTCCACCTTCCGCGCCGCAGCCGACACGTCACCAGATGCCAGCTCAGCGCCGTCCACGTCAGCGCAGTCCACATCAGCAACGGCGATAATCGTCGCCAGCGTGGCGCTGGCGGTCCTGCTGGCAGCAGTGGTGGCAGCGACGATCCTAGCTGTCAGGGGGGCGCGGCACCACATGCACAGGCAGCGACTCGCCTCCTCCATCTCGATCTACCCCAGTGGTTCCGTCTCCGCGGCTTTAACTGCCGGCACGCCTCTTAAAGCATCGGTTTCAGGGTCGGAGGCTTGGGGTGGTTCGTCAGGGGTGAGTGAGGGGGGAGTGTCGAGGGAAGGTTCTGTGTCGTCGTTGGTTGGCTTGATTGGGGGTGCTGCAAGTGATGTGTCTGACACTCCTGCAGCAGCAGCAGCAGCAGTGCCGGTAGCATTGAAAGTGCCCGTAGCAGCACCATCACCATCACCAGCAGCAGCAGCGTTGGGGAAGGATGTGTGTGTGTCGCGATTTGTTATGGATGCAACAGCTGCAGCACCCGCACTGCCAGCAACAGCAGGAGCGGCAGGAGCAGCAGGAGCACCAACAGCAACTGCAGCAACAGCGGCAGCAGCAGCAGCACGTAAGCCTGTCCTCCCTCGCCTGGCAAGCGCACTCACTAAAGGCGCATTTGCTAGCGGCATGCACTCCCCTGTGCGGCGCCGAGCGGGCGTGCTTGCTGCCACTCCTGTTGCTCCTGTCACTCCTCTTAAACTGGTGGCACCCAAGGGAGGGGAGAAGTAGCAGTGGAGGGAAGTGGATCGGGTTTTGCTATTGGTGCATTTGCCAGCAGCATCGCAGTGCAGTGTCACAGATAGCGAGAGCATGAAGGGATAGTGCGATTGACGTTTACATGGGAGGTGCGATTGGCTTTTGAGGCGCCTCAAGAGTCGCAGTGCAGTGTCAAGGATAGCAGGCAGGAGCATGAAGGGATGGTGTGACATCTAAATGGCAGGCGGACGATCAGTGGAGCGGACTGGCTGTGCGGATAGAGTGGCAGTGAAAACGGGACGAGGCAGTGCGGGTGGATGAGGCAGTGCGGGTGGATGAGGCAGTGAGGGGGGTTGGTGAGGGAAGCAAGAGCAGCAGAGGAGAACAACCAGTCACACAGGCTAAACTTCCGTACGGAGCGTTGGGGGATGGGTGGGGTGGATGATTCTTAGCATACGAGGAGTGCAGTAAGTTATTTAGTTACCTAGTTTCTTTTCCAGCTTTCTAGGTCCTTTTCCAGGCTGCAACGTGTACAGTTTAGGATAGGAAGTGAATGAGTGCAAGGCTCTGTTAGTGAGATAGACAAAGTCTGTAGATGTTGTATTAAGCCTTGGCACTGCTCGTGCTAGATGATATGTTTAGCGAAACTGTAGTGCTGTAGTGCTGTGTGCCAACCGATGTATTTTCTGGAACCAGTTATGCTACGGTGCAACCCGATTTTGAAACATTTCAGTACTTGTATTGTATGTTGAGTCTTCTACACCTAAGCATAAACGTTTTTCTCCCTATCATTTGAAGGTAGATGAAATTGAGTCTTTCTGCCAAGCGAGCAATGCACAACTCTATTGAAGTAACAGAAGCAAACATCACAAGTGGAGTGGGAATCCCAGCCTTGAAGTAAGCGCATCACACCACCAGTCCGCCGCCTGCTTGTCACATATGCACCATTCTAAATCAGAGACGCGAAAGATAGCTAATAATCTGTGTGCGCGTCTGCTCATCACTTCTTTCCCGCCACGCACCATGTTTGCTAAGAGTTGGTAGCAGCAGCAGGACTAGGAGGCGCCAGTAGCAGAAGTAAGTGTGGCACTGAGAAATCGAGTTTCCAGTGTTGTCACTTCTACGCCACCTCAAATAGAGAGGCAAAGAAACTAATAATCTGTGTGCGCGTCTGCTCATCACCTCTTACCCGCCACGCACCACGTTTGCTACGAGTTGGTAGCAGCAGCAGGGCTAGGAGGCGTATGTAGCAGAACTACTAAACGTGTGTTACTAGTAACGACGGGAGATGATTTCGCGAATTCGCGAGCATTTCGTGCTGCAAGCGCGCCCGCCGTTGCAGCCCGGCAAAGCCACGACGCCGCGATTCGTAAAGCTGTAACCCCTCGCAGCCTCAGTACGGTTAGCACCAGATCGCGGAGTCGGGTTGGTAGCAGCGAGAGTGCTCATAGCGGAGATAGGCCGGATATAGTAGGATTGAGTTTTGAGTCGACTCAAAACTCGGGATATAGTAGGATTGGCGAGAATGTGTCAGCACCAAATCGCTGAGTGAGGTTGGTAGTTCTTGAATTGTCTCGTGCTACTGTTTAGGGAACGAAAACGCAAGACAATTCGCAGGGGGAAGAAAGAACACGCACGGCAATTCGCAGTGTTAACAGTGACGAGAATACGGGAACAACTGGACTCGGGAGGGGCTTGCTTTTCCTGCGACGAAATTCGTACCACGTACACGATTTTCTGGTCAGGGTTGACTTTTGGGTGTTTTTTACTAACCACAGAGAATGCGCCACTTTCCACTCGTGCTTACGTGTTCGAAGATTCGTCCTCCAGCGAGTCACGCTCGCTCTCATATGATCCGCAATTTCCGCCGCATTTTTCGCCGCACTTGACTCCGCTAGCGGGCGACGCGGTAAAGACCAGCGCGAGAATCAGCAGCGCGGGGGCGATGGGCGTGATGAGCGCAAGCACGAGGAGCGCGAGGGGGAGGTGGCGCAACGAGAAGCGCGTGCATACCGATATCGCCATCAGATTGCGTGAGGCAAACGACAGCGGCAAACGGCAGCTACAGGAGTTTTGAGGCGCGCGCTTCGAGACGTAAATGCTGCTGGGCAGAATCGAAAGAGGACGGAAGTTCGACCTCAAATGCTACAGGAAACGTGAGCTGTATTGCGGAAATTTCAGCAGTCTATGTATTACTGTGAAAAATGCTATGCGATGGGTGACCCGAGGCAAAATATGCTTCATTCGGTTGAGCAACGCAACGAGGACAGATTGAATATAAATATATGAAAGCTATGAGCTATGCGAAGAGAGCTTGGGCTGAGCGGAAGCAGGACCTCACGCGATTTGGAAACCGAAGCACAGATGACAATCGTACTGAAAACAGCAAAGCACTTTCTTATATGTTGCTGAGGAAATGGCGCTACCAATGTGCGCAGCCATGGGACACAGAGTCTCGTTTGGGTTTTCTCAATGAAATGTGCACGAGGACCAGAGGAGCAGCGCAGCCATTCCGTGAGCAACTCTGGATGAAATGACGTGCGAGTGGGAAGAGGAGGAGAAATTCCAATGTCCCACGCGCCATTTGAAATTCGAGCAATTTCTGTGCCGACACGGCATGCTGGGATGTTGACTCGAACAGCGCTGTGTTACGATTGGTTGCGCTTGTTGCGGAGCCACAGCGGCAACGCGACCAAGAAAGCTTCCCGCCTGGAATTGGTGTCCTTCCTGGCAGCTGCTGGTGTTTTGGGTACACCGAAAAAACTTCAAATTAAACTGTAGAAAGTTTACACACTGCAAACAAGTACTTGCAGTATGCAAAGCCTTCTGAATTTTGCAGTCGAACAGGTCAGCCACAGAAAATCTTCTCTGCACAAGCACAACTCGGAACCATGGAAATTCCCACCACCCCTCGTTGTGAGTGAGCACCACTTGAGATATGCAGTGGTAGATTGAAATTGAATCAAACATACCGAACACGGAAAAGCTACTGCATAAGCAATCACGTTACTTAAGCGCTCATCTACACAACTTCCTAAGCTTCGAAGTACGCAGTTCCACAGGCAAGCCACAGAAAATCTTCCTCCATACAAGCACAACCCGGAACCTCGGCTGCCCCCTCCACCCCGCCATGTTCCGATAAGGAGGGACGGCGCCGTCGAATGTGATTATATGGAACGGGGCGAGGAAGGGTAGCGTGTAGGGCTTGAGAGCGAGAGGCGCGGCGTATGAGAGGGGGAGGCGGTGGGCTGGGGGGGAGGTGTACCAGGAAGAATAAGCGGCGTTTAGGAAATGGTTTACGGAGTCGGTCGGAAAGAGTGGTGATGATAGACGATTCATGAAGGCCTGTGGTGGTGAAGAAGTGAAGGGTGTCAGAATCCAGAGACAAGGATGATGCATTGATCAAGAGTTGGGTACATAAGCTAACCCTAACATTGGGTTGTACCCCATATGGGCTACCCCACTAGCAGCCTACACAAACACAATATGCATAGTTTGACACACTCCCATAGGCAAAGTGGGGGAGAACAAGGGGTCACAAGACCAGTCAAGAGAAACAAAACAAGCTCAGGGTGGATCACAACGTCACCACACACACTGAGCACAAGCAAAGGGCCACAAGGCCTGTCCACATGCAGAGGTATATATGCAACAACAACAATACAGTGATCACTACCTAGCAAGAACAAGCATGCAGGTATATATATATATAAAGATCACAGTACAGGCAGAGTCTACAGCAAGTGTGGAAACGTAGGCACAAGGCCCAACAAGGTACAAAAGCGCTGATGATCACCAGACGGAAGTGCCTTGGTGAATATATCAGCAGTGTTGGCCCGAGTGGCCACGTGTGCAAGACGAAGCTGACCACGCTGCTGCAACTCTCGAGCCAGGAAGTAACGCAGAGCGATGTGCTTCGTTCTGTGCTCCAGTTTGTGCTCCTCACACAAGGCAATGGCTGCCTTGTTGTCAACGTACAGAACTGGAGGAGAACGAGGCCGCTCTCCCAGGTCGGTCAGCAGGTACGTGAGCCAGCGCAGCTCCTGAGCAGCCATGGCGGTGGCGTAGATCTCAGCCTCACAGCTGGAGCTGAGAACAGAAGACGAGCGAGTAGAACGCCACGAAACAGAGCCAGAGCCGAGGCTGAAAGTGTAACCCTGTGACGACCGCTGTGTAGCCTGGTCGTCAACCCAAGACGCGTCTGAGTGCCCAGTGAGGACCACCTCTCGCCGTCCTCCAAGCACGAGCCCCATGCCCGATGTACTGCACAAGTAGCGCAGTACCCTCTTCGCAGCATCCTAGTGCACCTTTCGGTGCCGACCAGGAGCCACGTAGCGGGCCAAAAGGCCAAGAGGGTACGCAAGGTCAGGACGAGTGCAAGTCATCAGGTACATGAGGCAGCCTACTAGCTCTGGGTAAGGACCACTCGGCTCTACGGACTCGTCCGAAGGTGGAGCTGAGAGCGAGTGACCTGTAGCCAGAGGAGTGGACTGTGCCGAGGACCAGGTGAAGCCGAAGCGCTGAAGGACCTGCTGCACCATGTGTGACTGAGTCAGAGTGATGGTGCGCCGTGCTCTATCCCGGGTGATCTGCAAGCCAAGGTAGCTGCGCAGCTCACCCAGATCTGTGCACGTGTGTCTCTTCTGCAGCTCCGACTTCACCAGGGCGAGAGCCTCAGTGTCAGCAGTGGCAAAGACCAAGTCGTCGACGTAGACGAGGATGTAGAACGGCGGCAGCGAAGTGTCGGTGCGCAGAAACAGTGACGGGTCAGCTGTGGAGGGCGCAAACCCGAGAGCCGCAAGCGTAGTCCTCAGTGTGTCGTGCCACTCACGAGGCGCCTGACGGAGACCGTAGACTGGCCGGCGGAGGCTCCACTGGGTACCAGGAGGGAACGACCCAGTGAAGCCAGGTGGGCGGCGCAGCCAGATCTCCTCGTGCAGGCTGCCCTGCAAGAAAGCTGTGCTGAAGTCAAGCGAGTGAAGCTCGTAGTCACGCTGGGCGGCAACGTGCAGCAGTACCCAAAGAGTGGTCATCTTCGGGGTGGGGGAGAAGGTCTGGAAGAAGTCAACCCCCTCTCGCTGACTGAAGCCTCGAGCAACGTAACGTGCCTTGAAGACAGGCGGAGAACCAGGCGGCCGCTTCACCCTGAAAATCCACATGCCACTGACGATGTTCGCCCCAGGAGGGGGAACGTCGTCGACGTAGGTGCCTGTGGACTTCCAGGATGCCATCTCTGCGTCCATGGCTGCCTGCCACTGAGAGGAGTAGGGACCCGCGACCGCCTCAGCGTACGAGCGCGGGGTGGGGATGTCTAGTGCATCCGGGTCTCCCTCAGGGGCAAGCAGCATGGTCACGAGATGAGGCGCAGCGGCTGCAAGACACTCAAGGTCCTCGTGCCTGTCCTCAAGGACGTCCGTGCTAAGAGCACACTCACCCCCGACGGACGGAGGACAGACAGACTCAGACTCAGCGACAAGACTAGTAGCGTAGTCTAGACGACAGGCAGCCGCAAAGTCAACAAGCTCAGCAACCAAAGCAGTCGCAGCAGCAGACTCAAACGAGGGGTCAGTGACAACAGTGGCGAGCAGACGCGTGACAGTAGGGTGCTCAGCACGAAACCGGTCAGACTCAGGGTCCGGAACGTGAGGCAAGGAAGACGCAGGAGGAGACGGCAGAGAAACAGACTGCGGAACAGAGGAAGGACGACGGACGACAAGGTGTGCGGTGGGGACAGGCGGCGAACGCGGACACGGAACACGACGACCGGTACGACTAGGACGAACAGGCGAGACAGGACGTGACGCAGGCTCACGACGCTCAGCAAGACTACCCGTCTGCTCAGTGTAAGGAGAAGGAGCAGGCAGCGGTGAGCCAGGCCCTAACGGAAGACCAGTAGACGACGGGAGAGTAAGAACCTGACGAAGAGCAGAGTCAGGCGGCGGCAGAGACGACGGAGACGGCGGAGCGAAGAACAGTCGTGGCGGCGCAGCTGCACCAGAACCGGCAGCTCCAGCAGCTCCAGTACCCCCAGCAGCTCCAGCACCTCCAGCAGCAGAACCGACACCTCCAGGCCCAGGGTCTCCAACCCCAGTGCCTCCAGCAGCAGCACCCCCAGAACCAGTACCTCCAGTCCCAGGGTCTCCAGCCTCCACGTCTCCAGCAGTAGCACCCCCAGAACCAGTACCTCCAGTCCCAGGGTCTCCAGCCTCGGTGTCTCCAGCAGCAGCACCTCCAGACGCAGCACCCCCAGCCCCAGCAGCTCCAGTACCTCCAGTACGAGCACCTCCGGGACCAGCGACTCCAGCACCTCCAGTAGAAACAGTACCAGCACCACTCCCAGCTCCAGGGACGGCAGCAGAAGTACCTCCAGCAGTAGAGCCCCGGGCTCCAGCAGCGCGACCCTGACGGCGACCGTACCAGTCGTGCAGCTGCTGCGAGGTGAGAGGCACACGTGGACGAAGGCGGCTACTCCAAGGAGACCGCGCAACAGCAGACTCTGAACCCTCAGCGCCAGCACCCTCAGCAGCTCCAGCGCCACCAGCACCAGGACCTCCAGCAGCTCCAGAACCTCCAGCGCTAGCACCCTCAGCAGCCCCAGAACCACCAGCTCCAGCACCTCCAGACCCCTCACACCCTCAGGCTCAGCACCTCCAGGCTCTACACCCTCAAGCTCTGCACCCCCAGGCTCCGCACCCCCAGGCTCAGCACCCCCAGACTCAGCACCCCCAGAAGTAGCACCCCGAGCAGGACCACCCCCAGCAGGACCTGAGTCACCAGTGACCTCAACCGGCGCAGGGAAGGGAGGAGGGTCTACCTGAGACACACCTGAGGGAGCAGGACCTGGAGCGGGGAGAGGGTCGACCTGGGGAGCACCTGGAGCGAGGAAGAGCGGCGGGGGAGGGAGAGGGGCAGTGCGGTAGGGGAAGAGACGGTAAAAGGGAACCGACTCATCGAACGTGACGTCCTGAGACGCAAAGACACGGCGCGAGGTGGGGTGGTAAAACTGCCAACCAGGCGCGTCAGGGACAAAGCCAAGGAAGACACAGGGAACTGCACGGGTGGAGAGCTTGTCCGCGGTGGTATCGCGGACAAAGGCACGAGCACCCCAGACCCGGAAACGCGACGCATCGCCAACCTTCCCCGTCCACAGCAGCGTGGGCGAGGTCTCCGGCAAGGAGACACGGGGCCAGAGGTTGAGCTGATGCGTGGCGTACCGGACCGCAAACGGCCACAGAAAATGGGGGGCAGCCGCATGGATCATGGAGGTACGAGCGACCTCCATGACTAAGCCAATGCGGCGCTCAGCAACCCCATTCTGCTGCGGAGAGTCCGGAAGCGTGAACGACTGGGTGATGCCGTGCTCCGCACAGAAGGCTGCCAAGAGGTCGGAGGAGAACTCACCACCTCTGTCAGAGTGCAGACGCAGGACGGGAAACTCCGTCCCGAACCGCTCGCGGAGCTGGAGACGGGCAGCGCGGATCCAAGGGATCAAAACAGCAGGGACCTCCCCCTTGCTGCGCAGGGGAAAGACCGTGGTGTAACGCGTGTAGTCGTCAACAACCAGCAGGAAGTACCGCTCGTGGCCCTGTCCACGGACGCGGGCTGGGCCCCACACGTCCAGGTGGAGAGTCTGCAGGGGAGCCTCTGTGGGAGGGAACGAGGAGGAGTGAGGAGCGGCGCGCTGCCGCCCCTCGACGCAAGGAATGCAGGGCGGCGCAAGCGAGGGAGGCAGGGCAGGCAAAGACCTGGGCAGACCAGAAACCAGGAAGCGAGAGTGCATGCCACGAAGGCGCTGCACCGAGGGGTGACCAAGGCGGTGGTGCCACAGGAGGGTCTGGTGCGACAAAGCGCGACACTCGCAGGGGGCCGTCGGCTGACCGGACGCAGACGCAGACGCAGCTACCTGAGCGGACGTAGTGGTCAGGGTGTACAGACTCGAGCCAGGCGCACGGGAAAACGTGGCCAGGTGTCGGCCGGTCCGAGCACACGTGCAGTGAGTCACCCGCTGACTCGCAGGAGTGAACTGGTGCACCCCCTGATCCTGGAGGTCAGCTCCACTCACCAAGTTCGTAGAGAACGAGGGGAGGTAAAGACCTGACAGCAAGCCAGACGGAGCAGCCGGACACGGCAGAACCGTGGAGTAGTGGGCAAGGACTGGACCCCCAGAGGGGTCCGCCAGGGAGACTGCAACCGGCCGACTAAGCGGCGTGAGTGTGGTGCAGTCGCGAAAGAAGGAGCGGGAAGCACCTGAGTCAAGCGTGAAGGTTTACAAGGCCGCAGCAGGCGCAGATTTAGAGAGAGCAGACTCACCAGCACCTGGAGCAGGAGACGTACCGGCACCTAGAGCAGCAGCCTCACCAGCACCCAGAGGAGGAGACGCACGAGCACCTAGGGCAGCAGCCTCACCAGTACCGGGAGCAGCAGGTGCTATACCAGGGTCAGGCGGGACGCACAGGTAACAGGCACGGTCAACACTAGTAGGCAATGCATACATGGCAGTGAGAATAGCATCATAGTCAGGAGCAAAGATATCTACCCTCTGTCCAAGCAGCTCCAGCCAGTCGGGGAGCTCAGCCTCGTCGCCAAACACTGTACGCCAGTCGTCGCTCAGACGGGCGAAGCAGCGGGACTGTGTGTGACCAAGCGTCCCGCAAGGCTGACCAGTCCTATCACCGGTGCGAATGACGTACTGGCAGCGAACTGTACGCGTAGACCTGCTACATCGAGCGTACCACTCGTGGAGCTGCCGGGACGTAAGTGTCTCGCGTGGGCGCCGCTGCAGCTGCAGCTGGCCACTGCTAGAGGCCCCCAACTGACCAGCTCCAGGGCGACAGCTACGACGGCTACCGCGACAGCCCCAACTAGTATACCACTCACTAAGCTGCTGGGGCGTGAGAGACTCGCGTGAGCGTTGCTGGAGCTGCATCTGGTCCCTTGCTAAGAGCTAGCAGCAGCAGCAGCTCGGGCAGGGCAGGCGCGGCAGGCCGGCAGACAGACAGGCAGGCCGGCAGGCAGGCAGGCAGGCAGGCAGGCAGGTAGGCAGGCAGGCTGACAGGCAGGCAGGCAGGCCAGCAGGTAGGCAGGCAAGCCGACAGGCAGACAGGCCGGCAGGCAGGCAGGCAGGCAGGCAGGTAGGCAGGCCAGCAGGCAGGCAGGTAGGCCGACAGACAGGCAGGCAGACAGACAGGCAGGCAGGCAGGCAGGCAGGCAGGCTGGCAGGCAGGCAGGCAGGCAGGCAGGTGCTCACCAAAGGCTGGAAGAGTAAGTGCTCGCCGGGCGAGCAGGGCCGAGTAGGCGCACGACTGCAGCGACGGTGGAGCCGTAACAGCGACTGCAGAGTAGGGCCGCAGCAACTGCAGGGTGGGGCCGCTTCAGCGGCAGTCGCAGAGTGGGGGCCGCATCAGCGGCAAGTCGGGGCCCCGGGAGCTGCAGCGCGGGGCCGCAGCAGTGGAAGGTCGGGGCCGATGCAGCTGCAGGCTATGCAATGCAGCTCGCGCGGCTGCTGTGGGCTGTGCGCGGGCTGCGGGAGGCAGAAGCAGGCCGCGCGCAGCAGCAGCAGGCTGTGCGCAGCTCAGCAGGGGCTGCGCGCAGCAGCAGGAGGCCGCGCGCGGCTCGGCAGGGGCTGTGCGCGGCTCGGGGGGGGTCGCGCGCGGCAGCAGCGAGCTGCGCGCGGCTCGGCGGGGCTGCGCGCAGCTGAAAAAGGGCCGCGCGCGGCTCGACAGGGCTGCGCGCAGCCAAAAACGGGCCGCGCGCGGCTCGAATAGGCTGCGCGCAGCAGGAAACGGGCTGCGCGCGGCTCGACGGGGCTGCGCGCGGCTCGGCGGGGACACGCGCGGCTCGGCGGGGGCTGCGCGCGCCAGATCCGGGCTGCGCGCGGCTCGGCAGGGCTGCACGCGGCTCGACGGGGGCGGTGCGCCGCGATGACGGTGTGTGAGAGGCAGCAGAGCGGCGCGAGCAGCGAGGGACAGTAGCAGGCAGCGTGCTTGACGTAGGTCTGCGCGGTAGCAGCAGCAGACGGCACAGTAGGCAGCAGGCAGTAGGCTACAGGCAGACGGCGCGCGCAGCGCAGCACGTCACAGGCACAGGCACAGGCGTGGGGTAGCGGTAGGTGGGCCCGGAAAAAAAAAACGGTCCTACGGACCTACTGCTCTGAAACCATGTCAGAATCTAGAGACAAGGATGATGCATTGATCAAGAGTTGGGTACATAAGCTAACCCTAACATTGGGTTGTACCCCATATGGGCTACCCCACTAGCAGCCTACACAAACACAATATGCATAGTTTGACAAAGGGGATGGGGGGGAAGGAAGAAAGAAAGAATGAGAGGGGGAAACGTTCGGGTGGAGGGGAGGTTAACCAGGAAGAATAAGCAGCGTTTAGGAAATGGTTTACGGAGTCGGACGGAAAGAGAGGCGATGATAGAAGATGTATGAAAGCCTGTGGTGGGGAAGGGGTGAAGGGTGTTACGAATGGTAATATTTTGTTCATTACTGTGCACTCCTCACCGCAGCAAAGGAAGCATGCAGTATCGAGAGTGAACACGAAGAGTCAGAGTTGACTCGAAGCGTCAGACGGTTAAGGCGCATCTGGACCGTCGGAGCAGATGGCATCGGACAGCTGCAGGCAGGATGGCTTTGGCGGGAACAGTTTCGTAACTGTTTGCGCCGCACGGTTGGGAATGAATTTGAATAAGGGAATGTACCCCTTAGAGTACATGGCTAGCTAGGACGTTTCGCCTTCCCTGTACTCATATTTATATTTGCTGTATTTGCATGTTTTATTCATCTCAAGCATTTTACATTCACTCTGCTATTGAGATCAAGGGCCCACCTGTTAAACTGTTATATGTTGGTAGGCTGTAGTGGGGTAGCCAATATGGGGTACAACCCCAACTAGGGTTTGCTACTTGTACCCAACTGTTTCATTCAATGCACCATTCTCACGCTAGTATTCTGATATGGTATTCAGAGCAGGTGGTCCCTAGGACCATCCGATCGTTTTTTTTTTAGGGCCCACCACCGCCCGCTGTGCCCCGAGCCGCCCGTCGATCTGCTGCGCAGCCCCGCGACCCGCCCGCCCTGCCCCGCGCTGCTCGTCGCTCGGCTCTGCAGCCCCGCGCGCCGCCCGCTCTGCCCCGCGCAGCCCGTCGAGCTGCCTTGCAGCCCCGCGCGCCGCCCGCTTTGCCCCACGCCGTCCGTCGCGCTGCCCGCCCGCCCGCCGCGCTGCCCGCTTGCGGAGTCGCCCGCCTGTCGCGCTGCCCGCCTGCAGCGCCGCCTGCCTGCCGCGCTGCACGCTTGCAGAGCCGCCCGTCCGCCGCGCTGCCCGCTTGCAGCGCCGCCTGCTGCTCCCTGCCCGTGCGCAATTGCCCGCCCCTGCTGTGGTAGCTTGCGTTACTCTGTCGTACTGTCGCTATGGCTTCCATCCGCGTGCTTTCGTTCGATGCTGAGGGCCGCCCTGTGCAGTTCACCACTTGGCTAGATGACCTGCAGCTGTTCCTCCTGAGCGATAGCAAGGAGCATGTGTCGCTCTATGATTACGCGTCTGGTGCTGCGCCTGCCCCTCCTGCCACAGCAGAGCTTAGTGTTCGTTCCCACTGGCAGACTCGTGACGCAGCTGCTCGCCTAGCCATTCGCAGTCACCTGCCGTTAGCTGAGCTCGAGCATTTTGGCGACTGCAAAACCGCTAAGGCCCTGTACGACGCTGTCGTTGCCCGCTATTCCTCACCTGCCACAGCCGAGCTTAGCCGCCTTATGCTGCCTTACCTGTTCCCTGAGCTGTCCACCTTTGCTACAGTCGCCGATCTTATCACCCACCTTCGCACTAGTGACGCTCGCCTGCGTGCCGCCCTTCCCACCGAGTTCTGCGCTAAGAACCCCCCTCCACTGTACTGGACACTCCACTTTATAGTCACCCGTCTCCCTGACACCCTTAGCTCAGTGCGCGACTATTTCCTTGCTCGCTGTCCCACTGAGCTCACTGTCGCCCTCCTAGAGGAGAAACTGCTAGCAGCCGAGAAGAGCATTGTAGCTGTAGGTGCTGCTCGTGGCGCTCCTCGCACCCCCATCTTTGAGGGGTGTTCTCCCTCTCCCCTCGCTCCCTCCTACGCTACTGCTGCTGCTGTTGACTTCCTTGGTGCTGAGTCTGCTGGCGCTGCTTCTGCTCCTGGTGCGCCGCACCGGCAAGGGCAAGGGGGGCAAGGGTGGCGGGGGTGGCGCTGGGGGGGGAGGAGGTGGGGGAGGTGGGGGGGGAGGCGGTGCTGGAGGGAGCGGTGGCGGGAGTGCTGGTGGGAGTGGGGTCGGCAGCGGAGGCGGGGGCGGCGGAGGGAGCGGTAGCGGTGGCGGTGGCGGCGGCGGCGGTGGCGGTGGCGGCGGCGGCGGTGGCGGTGGCGGCGGTGGCGGTCGGAGCGGAGGTAGTGGTGGCGGCGGAGGTCGGAGTGGAGGCACTGGCTCGGGCCAGAGCTCCCACCAGCAGCAGCGTCCCCAGACGACCCAGCAGCTTCGTGAGTGGCTTGCTCAGCGTGGGACGTCGGGGGGCAGTGGCCGCTGTTCCTATGTCATTCGCACAGGTGACCGCAAGGGACAGACGTGTGGGAGGTTCCACACCCCGTACCGCTGCTTCTCCCGCCTTGACGACGCTTGGCGTGAGGAGATGGGCGAGGATGTTGAGCGCCCCCGCTGGGCTGAGCTGATGAGGGCTGGTGTTGATATCTTTGCTCTTGACTACGATGCTATTATTGCTGCCATGTATGCATTGACTGTTAGTGCCGAGGGAGACTGTTACTTGTGTGTGCGGCCTGACTGTATGCATTGACTGTTAGTGCCGAGGGAGACTGTTACTTGTGTGTGCCGCCTGACCCAGGTATAGAGCCCGCTGCCCTGGGTACTAGTGAGTCTGCTCTCTCTGGTCTGGTGCCCTCTGTGGCTGCTCCCTCCAGTACTGTCCCTGCTGCTTGTGAGTCTGCTCTCTCAGGTACAGCACCCACAGAGACTGCTCTCTTAGGTTCTGCGCCGGCTGAGGCCTGTCACACCTTCACCCTTGACTCAGGTGCTTCCCGCTGTTTCTTTCGTGACAGTACTGAGCTCACACCGCTTCCTGCACCGGTCCCAGTCTCCTTGGCTGACCCCTCGGGGGGCCCAGTCCTTGCACGGTCCACCACTGTGCTCCCTTGTCCGGCGGTTCCGTCTGGCTCGTTGTCGGGTTTCCACCTCCCCTCGTTCTCGACGAACCTGGTGAGCAACGCTGTCATCCAGGATCAGTGGGTTGACACCTTTACTCCTGGAGGACAGCGTGTGGCGATCCTCACGTGCTCCAGGACTGGCCGTCACCTGGCTACGTTTACCCGTCAGCCGGGGTCGAGTCTCTACACACTGTCCACTGCGTGGAGTGGAGGCACCGGCTCGGGCCAGAGCTCCCAGCAGCAGCAGCGTCCCCAGACGACTCATCAGCTTCGTGAGTGGCTTGCTCAGCGTGGGACGTCGGGGGGCAGTGGCCGCTGTTCCTATGTCATTCGCACAGGTGACCGCAAGGGACAGACGTGTGGAAAGTTCCACACTCAGTACCGCTGCTTCTTCCGCCTTGACGACGCTTGGCGTGAGGAGATGGGCGAGGATGTTGAGCGCCCTCGCTGGGCTGAGCTGATGAGGGCTGGTGTTGATATCTTTGCTCTTGACTATGATGCTATTATTGCTGCCATGTATGCATTGACTGTTAGTGCCGAGGGAGACTGTTACTTGTGTGTGCCGCCTGACCCAGGTATAGAGCCCGCTGCCCTAGGTGCTAGTGAGTCTGCTCTCTCTGGTATGGTGCCCCCTGTACCTGCTCCCTCCAGTGCTGTCCCGGCTGTTTGCGAGTCTGCTCTCTCAGGTACAGCACCCACAGAGACTGCTCTCTCAGGTACCGCACCGGCTGAGGCCTGTCACACCTTCACCCTTGACTCAGGTGCTTCCCGCTGTTTCTTTCGTGACAGTACTGAGCTCACACCGCTTCCTGCACCGGTCCCAGTCTCCTTGGCTGACCCCTCTGGGGGCCCAGTCCTTGCCCAGTCCACCACTGTGCTCCCTTGTCCGGCGGTTCCGTCTGGCTCGTTGACGGGTTTCCACCTCCCCTCGTTCTCGACGAACCTGGTGAGCAACGCTGTCATCCAGGATCAGTGGGTTGACACCTTTACCCCTGGAGGACAGCGTGTGGCGATCTGCACGTGCTCCAGGACCGGCCGTCACCTGGCTACGTTTACCCGTCGGCCGGGGTCGAGTCTCTACACACTGACCACTGCGTCTCCTCAGGTCGCTGCTGTCGGTCAGGTGTCTGCGTCAGGTCTGGTAGCCCACGCCTGTGAGTGTCGTTCCCTGTCGCACCAGACTCTTCTCTGGCACCACCGCCTGGGCCACCCCTCCTTGCCACGCCTCCATGGCATGCACCGTCGCCACCTTGTGTCTGGTCTTCCCAGGTCCCTCCCTCCCCTCCCTGCCTCGCCTGCGCCGCCTTGCCTTCCTTGCGTCGAGGGGCGGCAGCGCGCCGCTCCTCACTCCTCCTCGTTCCCCCCGACAGAGGCTCCTCTGCAGACCCTCCACCTGGACGTGTGGGGCCCAGCCCGCGTTCGTGGCCAGGGCGGTGAGCGGTACTTTTTGCTGGTTGTCGACGACTACTCGCGTTACACCACGGTCTTCCCACCAAGGGTGAGGTCCCTGCTGTTCTGATCCCTTGGATCCGCACAGTTCGTCTTCAGCTCCGCCGCCGTTTCCAGACGGATCTTCCTGTCCTGCGTCTGCACTCTGACAGAGGTGGTGAGTTCTCCTCCGACCTCTTGAGGACCTTCTGTCAGGCGGAGGGCATCGAGCAGACCTTCACGCTTCCGGACTCCCCACAGCAGAATGGGGTTGCTGAGCGCCGCATTGGCCTGGTCATGGAGGTCGCTCGTACCTCCTTGGTCCATGCGGCGGCTCCCCATTTTCTGTGGCCGTTTGCTGTCCGGTACGCCGCGCATCAGCTCAACCTCTGGCCCCGTGTCTCCTTGCCGGAGACCTCGCCCACACTGCGTTGGACGGGGGAGGTTGGCGATGCGTCGCGCTTCCGGGTGTGGGGTGCTCGTGCCCTTGTCTGCGATACGTCCGCGGACAAGCTCTCCTCCCGCACGCTTCCCTGTGTCTTCCTTGGCTTTGTCCCTGACGCGCCTGGCTGGCAGTTTTACCACCCCACCTCGCGCCGGGTCTTCGCCTCTCAGGACGTCACCTTTGACGAGTCGGTCCCTTTTTACCGTCTCTTCCCCTACCGCACTGCCCCCCTCCCTCCCCCGCCGCTTTTCCTCGCTCCTGGTCCCCCTCCGGTAGACCCCCTTCCCCCTCAGGGTCCTGCTCCTTCAGGTGTCTCTCAGGTAGACCCTCCTCCCGTCGCTGAGCCTGTCGAGGTCACAGGTGACTCAGGTGCTGCTGCAGGTGGTGCTGCTGGGAGTGCTGAGCCTGGGGGTGCTGAGCCTGCGGGTGCTGGGCCTGGGGGTGCTGGGGCTGCGGGTGCTGGGACTGAGGGTGCTGGAGCTGAGGGTACTGTGCCTGAGAGTTCGGAGCCTGGGGGTGCTGAGCCTGGGGGTGCTGAGCCTGGGGGTGCTGAGCCTGGGGGTGCTGAGCCTGGGGGTGCTGCGACTGGGGGTGCTGAGCCTGCGTGTGCGGAGTCTGGGGGTGCTGAGCCTGGGGGTGCTGCGCCTGAGGGTACTGAGCCTGGGGGTGCTGCTGCTGAGCCTACGGAGCCTGGGGTTGCTGCGTCTGGGGGTGCTCCGGTTCGGGGTGCTGAGCAGTCTCTCACACCGCAGCAGCTTCGTGACTGGTACGTCCGGCGCTTTCGCCGTCCTCGTGGCCCTGCTGGAGTTGGAGGTTCTGGAGCTGCTCGTCCTGGAGGTGCTCGTACTGGAGGTACTGGAGCTGCCGGGACTGGTTGTTCTGGGAGCACTGAGGCTGGAGCTGCTGGAGCTGGGGACTCTGGAGCTGGCGGTGCCAGCGGAGTTGGAGCTGCCGGCTCTGGGGGTGCTCTTCCTGGCGGTACTGGAGCTGCTGGAGCTGACGACACTGGAGCTGACGGTTCTGGACACGGTGGTCCTGCTGGTTCTGGAGGTGCTGGCGAGGGGAGGTCTGCCGCTGCTGGGGCCTCTGGTGCTGACGTCGCCGACTCTGGGGGTGCTGCGGCGGAGGGTGCTGGTCCTGGTGCTTCTGGTGCTGCGGGTGCTGGAGGTGCTGGCGGAGCTCCGCCGTCGCGCCTGTTCTTCGCTCCTCCGTCGCCGTCGGCTTTGCCACCGCCTGACACGGTGCTTCGCCAGGTTCTTTCCCTCCCGTCTTCCACTGGCCTTCCCCTCCAGCCTGGCTCCCCCCTCCCTGCTCCTGTGCCTTACACTGCACAGCCGGACTCGCTTACGGAGCGTCGTGAGCCTGTGTCTCGTCCTGCCTCGCCTGTTCGTGCTGCTCGCACTGCTCGCACTGCGCGCACTGGTCCCACTGGTCGTCGTGTCGCGCGTCCGCGTCCTCCTCCTGTTCCTGGCACGCATATTATGGCCCTTCGTCCTTCCACTGGTCCACAGCGTGTCCCCCTACCGTCTCCCCCTGCGTCTTCTCTTCCTGACGTTCCCGACCCTGAGTCTGACAGTGTTCGTGCTGCCCACCCTACTGTTACGCGTCTTCTCGCCACTGTTGTCACTGACCCGTCGTTTGAGTCTTCTGCTGCGTCTGCCCTGGTCGCTGAGCTTGTCGACTTTGCTGCTGCCTGTCGCCTAGACTACGCCGCCAGTCTTGTTGCTGAGTCTGAGTCTGTCTGTCCTCCGTCCGTCGGGGGTGAGTGTGCTCTTGGCACGGACGTCCTTGAGGACAGGCAGGAGGACTTTGACTCTCTTGCGGCTGCTGTACCTCATCTCGTGGCCTGGTTGCTTGCCCCTGAGGGAGACCCGGATGCACTAGACATCCCCACTCCGCGCTCTTACGCAGAGGCGATCTCGGGTCCCTACTCCTCTCAGTGGCAGACAGCCATGGACGCAGAGATGGCATCCTGGAAGTCCACAGGCACCTACGTCGACGAGGTTCCCCCTCCTGGGGCGAACATCGTCGATGGCATGTGGATTTTCAGGGTGAAGCGGCCGCCGGGTTCTCCACCTGTCTTCAAGGCTCGTTACGTTGCTAGAGGCTTCAGTCAGCGTCAGGGGGTTGACTTCTTCCAGACCTTCTCCCCCACCCCGAAGATGACCACTCTTCGGGTTCTGCTGCACGTTGCTGCTCAGCGTGACTACGAGCTTCACTCTCTTGACTTCAGCACAGCTTTCCTGCAGGGCAGCCTGCACGAGGAGATCTGGCTGCGCCGCCCACCTGGCTTTACTGGGTCGTTTCCTCCTGGTACCCAGTGGAGCCTCCGCCGGCCAGTCTACGGTCTCCGCCAGGCGCCACGTGAGTGGCACGACACACTGAGGACTACACTTGCGGCCCTTGGGTTCGCGCCGTCTACTGCTGACCCGTCGCTGTTTCTGCGCACAGACACGTCGCTGCCGCCGTTCTACATTCTCGTGTACGTCAACGACTTGGTCTTTGCTACTGCTGACACTGAGGCACTCGCTCGTGTGAAGTCGGAGCTGCAGAAGAGACACACCTGCACTGACCTGGGTGAGCTGCGTAGCTACCTTGGCTTGCAGATCACCTGGGACAGAGCACGCCGCACCATTACCCTGACTCAGTCACACATGGTGCAGCAGGTCCTTCAGCGCTTCGGCTTCCAGTTCTCCTCACCACAGGCCACACCTCTGGCTACCAGCCACTCGCTCTCAGCTCCACCTTCGGACGAGTCTGTAGAGCCGAGTGGCCCGTACCCAGAGCTTGTAGGCTGCCTCATGTACCTGATGACTTGCACGCGACCTGACCTCGCGTACCCTCTTAGCATCCTTGCTCGTTACGTTGCGCCTGGGAGACACAAGCGAGAGCACTGGGAGGCTGCTAAGAGGGTGCTGCGTTACTTGTGCAGTACATCAGGCATGGGGCTCGTGCTTGGAGGACGCGACAGAGTTGTCCTCACTGGTCACTCGGACGCTTCTTGGGTGGACGACTTGGCTACGCAGCGGTCGTCACTGGGTTACACCTTCAGCCTTGGCTCTGGTTCTGTCTCGTGGCGGTCCACCCGCTCTTCTTCTGTTCTCAGCTCTAGTTGTGAGGCTGAGATCTACGCCACGGCCATGGCTGCACAGGAGTTACGCTGGCTCACCTACCTGCTGACTGACTTGGGAGAGCGGCCTAGTTCTCCTCCAGTTCTGTACGGCGACAACAAGGCGGCCCTTGCCTTGTGTCAGGAGCACAGACTGGAGCACAGGACGAAGCACATTGCTCTTCGCTACTTTCTTGCTCGAGAGCTGCAGCAGCGAGGTCAGCTTCGGCTTGTGTACGTGGACACCAAGGCGCTCCCGCCTAGTGATCATCAGCGGCACTGTACTTCTTTAGGCCTTGTGTCCACATTCCCTCATTTGCTTACTGCTTGACTTTCTTTGTACTGTACTTTATATATATCTTGTTGCTTGCTTGCTAGGTTTTGATCACTGTGTTGCTTGTCTTGTACTATATCTAGCACTGCATGTGAACTGGCCTTGTGGCCTTTGCTTGTGCTCGGAGTGTGGTGACGTTGTGATCCACCCTGGGCTTGCGTTGCTTTGCTGGACTGGTCTTGTGACCCTTTGTTCTCCCCCACTTTGCCTATGGGGGTGTGTTAAACTGTTATATGTTGGTAGGCTGTAGTGGGGTAGCCAATATGGGGTACAACCCCAACTAGGGTTTGCTACTTGTACCCAACTGTTTCATTCAATGCACCATTCTCACGCTAGTATTTTGATACCACCAACTTCATTTCTCTGTGTGCGAACCTTCCCGAGTAGATCCTGGGAACGATCAACTTCTGATCGTAGCATGGTATGAGAGCGGCTCGGGAATCCTTCGCACTGCCACTCCCGAAAATTGCGACATTCGGAAAGTGGCGTCCGGCACACGATCACGTGTGAGAATGGCCGGAGGATCTGGTGGTCAGACTAATCTGACGGCTGAAGCGCAACCCAACCCGGCTGCGACAAGCGAGAACACGACAACGATCGGCACCGAAGTCCTCGCACAACTTCTTCAGCGACTCACCAGCTTGGAGCAAGGGCTCCAAACATTACGGAACGGCGATGCGGGAACATCCTCACAACCCTCTCAACCGGCCCCGACTGGCCAGAACGCCACCCCGCAAACTTTCTCCCTCGACACAAATGGCTCAACCCCCGAAGCTCCCCTTCCCAGCGAGGAAGCAATTCTCTCAGCACAATCAAAGTTTCTCAGCATATCAAAAATAAAGACAAGTACCTGTTTCGACGGCAGAGACTTCTATACCTGGAGCTTCGAATTGGAGCTCTTGCTGCAGAACGCCCAAATTTACCATTATTTCGACGGGAGCTACGCGGAACCCGCTGAGGACACCGACGACGCCAGGACTCGCTACTACAACGAGTCCCTGATGGCGTACGGAATTCTCCTTCGCAACATGTCGCCGGCGGAGCAACAAAACACCCGATCGTACAAGACATCGGATGCTCCGGCCCTCGACGCCTGGCGCCACCTGACAGCGTGTATCAGCCGAAGGACTCCGTTTCCTCGAGCCGACTGCTTCAGCAGCTGCTGGAGACCAAAATGGTCTCAGGGGAGAAAGTTAATAGCTACATCAATCGCTGTCGGAGCCTTCGCGACCAAATCGTGAAGCTAGGAAGTTCGATCTCCGAAGAAATCTTCGTGAACATCGTGCTTCAAGGGCTCGGCCCAGAATGGCGGCCCTGTAAGGCGCTTCTCCGACAGCAGGGGGTCATCTCGGAGGCCGCCCTCTGCGCCGCCCTTCTCGTCGAACAAAGGGATATGGATCAGCAGCGACCAGCGCCACGACGAGAAAGAGAACGGCTCGCCTTCTACGCCGACAACACCGAAGAGCGACGGCCGAGGCGCCTCTACTGCAAAATCTGCAGAAACTTTGGGCACTTGGCGGATCGATGCAAGTACCGATCCCGCCCTCGCCAGACCAATCCGAGCAACTGGTCCGGTCGACGCACGAGGCGACGTGCAACCAGCCCAGGGGTATCAACCCCCAACCGCGCGCAACCTGAATCCAACGATTCAGCATCAGCAGCAGCAGCCCCCAGCGACTGCACCAGCACGCAACGTCATGAGCAACATGGCCATGACAGGCGAATCGCGTCGTCGCCGCGTGCGCTCACCTTCACCTGAGCCCGCACCGCACCCCATTGGCGCGTTCAACAACAACAACCCTTTCAGCCCGCGCCACGACTTCACCGACGACGACGACCAGGACTGGAACCTCCCAGTCCCGCTGCTTGAAAGTCCCCTGCACATACCTGATATGCGGGTGGCGCCACTTGACTGGCTCTCGCGCGAGCAATTTTTGAAGTTCGACACTCCGCACATCGTCACGCCGCGACTGGCGCTGCTCGCACGTGACGACAACAAGCGCTTCAACACCTGGTACCTGGATAGCTGCTGCGGCCAGCATATGGTGGGCTCCGAGCGTTACATATCCAACGCCGTCGCCACCCCGACAGTCACCTACGTCACCGTGGCTAACAATACACGCCTGCGCGCAACCGACAGACACGGGAGCACAGTGGAGGAACGTGCAAGAACCGGGCCCCCAGAGGGGTCAGCCAGGGAAACTCCAACGGGTCTATTGAGTGGTGTGACGGTGGTACTGTCGCGAAAGAAACAGCGAGAAGCACCTGAGTCAAGCATGAAGGTGTGCAAGGCCTCAGCAGGCGCAGTACCAGAGAGAGCAGACTCACTAGCACCCAGAGCAGCAGCCTCTATACCTGGGTCAGGCGGCACACACAAGTAACAGTCACCCTCAGCACTAATAGTCAAAGCATACAAGCCAGCAAGGATAGCATCATCTTCAAGAGCAAAGATATCAACACCAGACCTAAGCAGCTCTGCCCAGCGGGGCATCTCAGCCTCATCGCCAAATTCAGTTCGCCAAGCGTCGTCAAGGCGGGAGAAGCAGCGGTGCTGGGTGTGAAACTTCCTGCACGCCTGACCAGCGCGGTCACCTGTGCGAATGACGTACGGGCAGCGAGCACTACCCCCAGACGCCCCACGCTGAGCAAACCACTCACGAAGCTGCTGGGGCGTGAGGGTCTCACGCGGACGCTGCTGCTGCTGCCGCTGAACTGCTCCGGTCAGACCACCACTACCGCCGCCACCACCACTCCCTCCGCCGCCACCACCGCCGCCACCACTCCCACTGCCGCCAAGACCACCACCACCGCCACCCCCACCGCTGCCGCCACCGCCGCCACCGACTCCCCCACTCTTGCCACCACTCCCACCGCCACCGCCTCCACCTCCACCGCCACCTCCACCGCCTCCACCGCCTCCACCACCACCCCCCCCGCCGCCACCCCCACCGCTCTTGCATCCCTTGCCCTTGCCGCAACGGCGCTTCCCACTAGGAGCAGAAGCATTACCGACCTCCTCAGCACCAAGGAAGTCGACAGCAGCAGCAGAAACAATAGAGGGGGCAAGGGGGGAGGGGGAGCACCCCTCAAAGAAGGGCGTGCGAGGAGTGCCACGAGTAGCACCTACAGCGACTGCACTAGTCTCAGCTGCAAGGAGGTGCTCCTCGAGCAGGTCGATAGTGAGCTTGGTGGGGTTAAGGGCGAGAAAGTGGTCCCTGACTGCGCGAAAAGATTCAGGGAGGCGGGTGGCTATAAAGTAGAGAGTGATGTAAATCGGGGGCTCGTTCTTGGGGACGAACTCGGCTGGGAGGGCAGCGCGGTAGCGAGCGTCGCTAGTGCAAAGGTGGGTAATGAGGTCCGCTACTGTGGCAAAGGAGGACAGCTCGGGAAACAGGTAGGGCAGTATAAGGCGGCCGAGAGCTGCAGTGGCAGGGGAAGAGTAGTGGGCGACTACAGCGTCATACAGGGCTTTGGCAGTTTTAGGCTGGTCAAAGTGAGCGCGTTCGGCTATCGGCAGGTGGTTGCGAACGGCTAGGCGAGCAGCAGCGTCACGAGTAAGCCACTGTGAGCGAGTCGTACTGTCAGGTGTGTCGGGAGGGGCAGGACAGGCTCCAGACGTGAGGTCAAATAGTGGGACATTGTCTTTCGAATCGCTTAGCACGTACAGCTGTAGGTCCTGAAGCCAAGTCTCAAACTTAATAGGACGGCCCTCAGGATCGAACTCAAGAACACTGAGAGTGGCCATAACGTAGCAGTGCAGCGTGGCGTGTA
The DNA here is from genome assembly GCA_947470075.1 of Closterium sp. Yama58-4. Taxonomy (NCBI): domain Eukaryota; kingdom Viridiplantae; phylum Streptophyta; class Zygnematophyceae; order Desmidiales; family Closteriaceae; genus Closterium; species Closterium sp. Yama58-4. The sequence continues at coordinate 433,691 of CANIUD010000125.1, read as the reverse complement.
GGGCAGGGCAGGGCAGTGCGCGGGCAGAAATGTGAGCGCAGGGCAGTGCGCGGGCAGAAATGTGAGCGCACGGGCTGCAAGAGGCGGCGCACGGGCAGGCAAGGGCGGCACGCGGGCTGCAAAGGGACAGTGCGCAGGCAAGTAGGAGCGGGGCGCTGCAAGCGAGGCGGCGCGCGGGTCTGCACAGGGCAGCGCGTGGGCAGGCAGAGGCGGCGCGCGGCTGGGAGGACAACGCGCGGGCAGAAAAATAGGCCGCGAAATGTCTGTAGGGCTGCGCGCGGGCAGAGCAAGGCGTGCGCGGGACGGCGCGACGCGGGGGACGGCAGGGGCAGGCGACGCGACGGCGGGCAGGGCGTAGGCAGGCTGCGCGACGGGCAGGGCAGCGCGTGCGCGGGGCGGCGCGACTCAGGGCTGGGCACGCGCGGGCAGCGCGATGCGGGGCAGAGGCGTGCGCGGGTGGGGCGCAACGCAGGCAGGGCGTGTGCAGGCAGCGCGACGTAGGCAGGGCAGAGCGAGCGCGGGCAGCACTACGCGGGGCAGGGCAGGGCAGCACAACCCTAGAATGTGTTGTACCCCATGTAAGCTACCCCACTACAGCCTACAATCAACATTTTAGTTTAACACCCTACCGTCCCGCAGTGCCCAGAGCCTCAAGCACTGCCTGTCACGCCCTACTCAGGCCCTTTAGGCGTTTAGGGTTTCGGTAGCAGCAGTACCCACCTCTTTGCTTCCGCTATGGCGACCCCTAGGGTCCTGCGCTTTGACGCCGAGGGTAGGCCGCTCGAGTTCTCGGTCTGGCTCCTGCGTGCGCGCCGCCTCCTAGAGAGTCAGGTTCAAGCAGACGAGTTTCTGTGGTCGCACGCTTCCGGTGACCTTTCTGCGCCCGCCGACCTTGCACCCTTAGGCCCTGACGCCAGCACTGCAGACAGAGACCCTTATGCACGCCAGCATGCTGACCTGACAGTGTGGAAGTCGCGTGATGCTACGGCCTGCATTGCCCTTAACAACCTCCTCCCTGAGTCTGAAGAGACCCACTTCACTCAGGTTTGCACGGCTAGTGAGTTCCTGAGTGCGATCAAGGCCCGCTATGCTACTCCCACCACTGTCTCTCTTGGTTGCCTGCTCCTCCCATTCTTGTTTCCTGACCTTGCCTCGTTTGAGCGCTCTGCAGACTTGATCGCTCACCTGCGCTCACTAGATTCCATCTACCGCGCTGCCTGCACTGACGCACGTCTTGCACTGCTCCCTCCCCCTATGACGATTACTATTTATTTCATTGCCATTGGCCTCCCTAACCGCCTTGCCGCAGTTCGTGACGCGCTTCTTCTGAATCACCATAGCAACCTCCGCTCGGTAGCCTCCGCCTCTGGCGCTGTGCCCCCTCCACTGTTTCACGGGTGCACTGTCCCTCAGCTGCCCACCTTTACTGCCTCCCTCGCCACTGCCGCTACTGACGTGACCGCAGCTGCTGTTATGACTTATGCGCGGTTTAGGGGTAGGAGTGGTAAGAGGAGCGGCCAGGGTGCGGGTGGCGGCGGAGGCGGCGGAGGTGGCGTGGCGAGCGGCGGTGGCGGGAGTGCAGGAGTTGGAGGAGCGCCTCGTGCAGCGTCTAGTGACTCCCCTGCTGCAGCTGGTGGAGGTGACACTCGGGTTAGTCGGGCACCTGCGGGACTGCCAGCTACAGGTGCTGGAGTGGCGGCTTGGTACCTGACTCAGCGATAGCAGCAGCAGTATCCAATCCTCTCGCAACAGACACAGCATCAGCAGAGGCAGCAGCAGGCTCCGGGGCAGGGGTCAGGACAGCGCGCGCGGTGCCGTCCACCCTCCCTGCACCTATCTCGTCCAGACAGGTACTCGCAGAGGCCTCCACTGTGGCCGCCCCCGCGCCCTGGGTCAGTGCTTTTCTCAGCTCACTAACACTCTTTGCGCGGCCTACGGCGTCGATGGCACTGCCCGTTACTGACTTCCTTTTCTTCACACGTACGGTACAGCCCTGTGGGGCATGTCTGCTTCTCAGTTGCTTGATCTCTTAGGAACTCCTCGTTCTATGTATGCTGTTGTTGACTCTAGTGCTTCTGACTCTGTTTACTCGCGTGTTTTTAGCTTAGGTGCTAGTGTTGACTCTGTGCCAGTTGCTAGTTTAGGTACTTGCTTAGGCACTAGTCCATTTAGTGCTCCGGAAGACACTTCGCTGTCTTTCACCCTTGACTCTGGAGCTTCGCACTGTTCTTCCACGACCACTTGACTCTTGCTCCGCTTCCTACGCCAGCCTCTGTAGCGCTGGCTGATCCCACTTCAAGACCAGTCACTGCTCGCTACACTACTACGCTTCCGTGCCCAGCTGTTCCCTCGGGTTTCCTGACAGGCTTCCATGTCCCCTCGTTCTTTAGGAACTTGGTGGGTGTGAGGCCACTTGTGGGTAGTCACGTGGGTGTTTGGTTTGAGCCTTCTGAGGAGACTGCGACCTGTGTAGACGATGACACGTACGCGCCTCTGGCCACCTTTACTGCTGATCTGGGCTCTGGTCTCTACACATTTCACACTGGCCCCCGAGGGAGCAGCAGCAGCAGCAGCAGCAGCTGCCTCCGACCCCTGTCACTGCCCTCCGTCAAGTCTCCGCGTCTCACCAGGTTACTGGTGTCATTTCACAGCCCTCCGACGGACGTCCCTCGTCCCCCTGTCCCTGTCATTGACTTTCGTACTGTCCTGTTCCGTTCTAGTCCGCCTCGTTCGTCTCCGTCTGTGCTTCCTTCTCCTCCTGAGTCGGCCCTCACTACTGCCCTCTCTACTCCTATCACTCACTACTACCGCACGTATTGTCCTGTTCTCTCTCGTGTTCTCGCCTCTCTTGTTACCGACCCTCGTGCCTCTCTGTCCTCTGTCTCCGCCCTTACTGCCGCAGTCACTGAGTTCGCCACTACTCGCCGCCTTGACTACGCCACTAGTCTTGTGGCTGCTCCTCCTACCAGTCCTCTAGCCGTCGAGGGCAAGTCTGCCCTTGGCTGTGACGCCCTAGAGGACAGGCAGTTTGAGCTAGAGTTCCTGGCAGCCGCTTCCCCTCATCTCTGTGCCATGCTCCTCACCCCTGAGGGTGACCCCGACGCCCTTGACATTCCGACTCCTCGCACTTACGCTGAGGCAGTGTCAGGGCCATGGGCCTCTCAGTGGAAAACTGCCATGGATGCAGAGATGGCCTCCTACAGATCCACAGGCACCTTCGTCGATGAGGTTCCCCCCCCCCCCCCCCCCCCCCCGGGGCGAACGTAGTCGATGGCATGTGGATCTTCAGGGTGAAGCCGCCATCGGGATCTCCAGTCTTCAAGGCGCGCTATGTGGCTAGATGTTTCAGTCAGCATGAGGGAGTTGACTTCTTTCAGACCTTCGCGCCTACCCCGAAGATGACTACTCTTCGGGTGTTACTTCACGTAGCAGCACAGAGAGACTACGAGCTACACGTAGCAGCACAGAGAGACTACGAGTTACACTCTCTTGACTTCTCCACTGCCTTCCTTCAGGGTAGCCTACACGAGGAGGTCTGGTTGCGTCGTCCCTCTGCCTTCACTGGCACTTTCCCTCCTGGGACCTAGTGGAGGCTGAGGCGACCGGTCTACGGTCTCCGTCAGGCGCCTCGTGAGTGGCACGACACCCTTCGCTCTACCCTGTCTGACCTCGGTTTCTAGCTGTCTTCTGCCAACTCGTCCCTATTCGTTCGTCGTGGCTCCACACCGTTCTTTGTACTGGTCTACGTCGACGACCTGGTCTTTGCAACGACTGACAGGGTTGATTTAGCTGACGTAAAGTCCGAACTGCAGAAGAGACACACGTGCACTGACCTTGGTGGGCTGCACCACTACTCTGGCCTGCAGGTCACCAGGGACAGAGCTGCTCGTACCATCACACTCTCACAGTCACACATGGTGCAGCAGGTCCTTCAGCGGTTCGAGCTTCAGCACTCCACCGTACAGCGCACACCTCTTGCCGTTGACCACAGACTCACTGGTCCCTTTCTTGACGAGCCGTTTGAACCCAGTGGTCCTTTACTCAAAATCAGGGATAGGAAATCTATTACGATACTCTGATTGGATCAGTGTTGAGAACACATAAATTCTGAAATCTTAGTCTCCACAAAGTGGAAAGTCTGAAATCACCCTGAAATCAGGGTGATTACCTTGATAAAAACAGCCCTGGCAGCGTGAGTGAAACCTTCATATTGGCTGCAATGTCTCTTCATGCGACACAGTTTTCGCTTTGAGTTGGTTGGATTCGCAAGTTGGGTGTGCGTGAAACGCTAACTTGATCGCAGAGGAAACTTGATCTCGCCAAGGCCACACAACACAACCGAAAAAGGTGTCGCACACCCTTTTGCCAAACTACTTCAACCTCACATAACTTGAAAAATTACCATGCTGACCTCGTGCTTTGAAATGCTGAAATTTCAGTGTCAACTAGAAGAAGAGGGTAAATAATGAACGTCACCAAAAAATAAAAGACAAGAAGCTCAATGTTTTACCCAAATCAGCGCGCGCGTGTGTGTGTGTGTATGTGTGTGTGTGTGTATGTGTGTGTATGTGTGTGTATGTGTGTGTGTGTGTGTATGTGTGTGTGTTTTTTCTTCTTTTTTTTCTTGACTTAGGGGAACCTGCCAAACCATCTTACACCGATCTTATAACAAACAATAGGAGCTATGCCACCAATCCAGGTAAACAAATACAACAGCTATGCGTCAAGAAGCCATGCACGAACGGCATCATCAAGCCAATAACCATGTCATCTCCACTGGAAATTGAGATTCCGTAGAGCGTAAATGACGATAGAGAAGAAGAAAAGGGAGAAACCGAGCAGAGCTGCAGCCACATAGCCGAGCCAGTCGTGGGAGTAGCTGTAGAATGACTCCACAAACTGTGCTGTTGTCTGCTCTGGCATGCCTGGCTGGCACATCATTGTCGTTACATCTCCTAACTGTAGCGTAACCAGATATGAATCAAGGGATATGCATGGCACATTAAGAGGGGGAAATGAGGGTCAGTTTGAAGGTGGAGTGGGAAGGGTAAAAGAAGGCTTGAGGTGCGTTTTAAAAAGATTCAAAATATGATAACAGGTAGCATATCACTAAAATGGTTAGAGCTGAACGGATTTGATAGAGGCAAAGGTACCGGGAATGAGAAATAATAACTAGAATGGTTCGACTTGCAGATATTCAACATGTAGTTAGAATCGACCAAAGGTCACAAAGCACTGAATTGCAAAAGGCTGAATGATATATGGAGAGTTGTAACTTACCTGCGATGCTGGAGGTTCTGGAGCTGCTGGAGGTCCTGGTGCTGGTGGCGCTGGAGCTGGTGTTTCTGGGGCTACTGAGGGTGCTGGCGCTGGAGGTTCTGGAGCTGTTGGAGGTGCTGGCGCTGAGGGTTCTGAGTCTGCTGTTGCGCAGTCTCCTTGGAGTAGCCGCCTTCGTCCGCGTGTGCCTCTCACCTCACAGCAGCTGCACGACTGGTACGGTCGCCGTCAGGGTCGCGCTTCTGGAGCTAGGGGCTCTCCTCCTGGGGGTACTGGAGCTGCTGGGGCTGGAGGTGCTGAGCCTGCGGGTGCTGCTGCTGGAGACACTGCAGTTGGAGTCCCTGGGACTGGGGGTGCAGGTTCTGGGGGTGCTGCTGCTGGTGGAGCTGGTCCTGGCGGTGCTGGTGCTGAGGTTTCTGGAGCTTCTGGAGGTGCTGGAGCTGCTGGGGGTGCTGGAGCTGCTGGTGCTGGTGGCACTGCACAGCCGCGCCTGTTCTTTGCTCCACCGTCTCCGTCGTCTCAGCCACCGCCTGACTCTGTGCTTCGCCAGGTTCTTAGTCTCCCTTCGTCTACTGGTCTTCCGTTCCTGCCACGTAGCGTGCCAGAAGGCCAAGAGGGTACGCGAGGTCAGGACGAGTGCAGGTCATCAGGTACATGAGGCAGCCCACTAACTCCGGGTAAGGACCACTCGGCTCTACAGACTCGTCCGAAGGTGGAGCTGAGAGCGAGTGACCTGTAGCCAGAGGAGTGGACTGTGGCAAGGACCAGGTGAAGCCGAAGCGCAGAAGGACCTGCTGCACCATGTGTGACTGAGTCAGGGTGATGGTGCGGCGTGCTCTGTCCCGGGTGATATGCAAGCCAAGGTAGCTGCGCAGCTCACCCAGGTCAGTGCAGGTGTGTCTCTTTTGCAGCTCCAACTTCACAAGGGCCAGTGCCTCAGTGCCAGCAGTGGCAAAGACCAAGTCGTCGACGTACACGAGGATGTAGAACGGCGGCAGCGAAGTGTTTGTGCGTAGAAACAACGACGGGCTAGCAGTCGAAGGAGCAAACCCGAGAGCCGCAAGCGTCGTCCTCAGTGTGTCGTGCCACTCACGAGGCGCCTAGCGGAGACCGTAGACTGGCCGGCGAAGGCTCCACTGGGTACCAGGAGGGAACGACCCAGTGAAGCCAGGTGGGCGGCGCAGCCAGATCTCCTCGTGCAGGCTGCCCTGTAAGAACGCTGTGCTGAAGTCAAGAGAGTGAAGCTCGTAGTCACGCTGAGCGGCAACGTGCAGCAGCACCCGAAGAGTGGTCATCTTTGGGGTAGGGGAGAAGGTCTGGAAGAAGTCAACTCCCTGCCGCTGACTGAAGCCTCGAGCAACGTAACGAGCCTTGAAGACAGGCGGAGAATCTGGCGGCCGCTTCACCCTGAAAATCTACATGCCATCGACTATGTTCGCCCCAGGAGGGGGAACCTCATCGACGTAAGTGCCTGTGGACTTCCAGGATGCCATCTCTGCGTCCATGGCTGTCTGCCACTGAGAGGAGTAGGGACCCGAAATCGCCTCTGTGTAAGAGCGCGGGGTCGGGATGTCCAGTGCATTCGGGTCTCCCTCAGGTGCAAGCAGCCAGGCCACGAGATAAGGTATAGCAGCCGCAAGACACTCAAAGTCCTCCTGCTTGTCCTCAAGGACGTCCGTGCCAAGAGCACACTCACCCCCGACGGACGGAGGACAGACAGACTCAGACTCAGCAACAAGACTAGTGGTGTAGTCTAAACTACACGTAGCAGCAAAGTCAACAAGCTCAGCAACTAAGGCAGACGCAACAGTAGACTCAAACGACGGGTCAGTAACGACAGTAGCTAGGAGACGCGTGATAGTGGGACTAGTAGCACGAACCAAGTCAGACTCAGAGTCCAGAACGTCAAGAAGAGAGGACGCAGGAGGAGACGGCAGAGGGACGCGCTGTGGGACAGAGGAAGGACGAAGTGCCATAGTGTGAGTGCCTGGCACAGGAGGAGGACGCGGACGCATGACACGACGAGCACGGCGAGCTGTGCGAACAGGGGAGGCAGGACGAGACGCAGGCTCACGACGCTCGGTAAGGGAGGCTGGCTGCTCAGTGTAAAGAGGCGGGGCAGGCAGCGGTGAGTCCTGAGGATGAGAAGTGGACGAAGGAAGAATAAGAACCTGATGGAGCACCGACTCGGGCGGGAGCTCGGACAGCTGCGGCGGCGGCAAGAAAAACGGTCGCTGCTGCACAGTGCTCCCGGCACCAGTACCTCCAGCTTCAGGGCCTCCAGCGTCAGCAACTCCAGCACCTCCAGCTCCAGCGCCTCCAGCTCCAGCGCCTCCAACGCCTCCAGTGCTAGCGCCTCTAGCTCCAGCGTCTCTAGGTCCAGCGCCTCCAGCTCCAGCGCCTCCAGCGCCAGCGGCTCCAGCTCCAGCGCCTCCAGCTCAGTACCTCCAGCCGCAGCGTCTCCAGCTCCAGCTCCCCCAGCTCCAGCGTCACCAGCTCCAGCGTCTCCAACTCCAGTGCCACCAGCTCCAGTGCCTCCAGCTCCAGCACCTCCAGCTCCAGCACCTCCAGCTCCAGTATTTGCAGCTCCATCACCTCCAGCTCCAGTAGCGCGACTCCTAAGACGCGTGCGCCGAGCAAACAACCCGTGCAGCTGCTAAAGTGAGAGAGGCTCTCGCTGGCCAGACCGCCGCGGCGAGGCACCTTGAGGACCTCCAGCAGACCCAGCACCACCAAGCACAGGACCCCCAGACTCAGCACCAGAACTCAGCACCCGCAGGCTCAGCACCCCTAGGCGCAGCACCCCCAGGCTCCGCACCCCCAGGCTCAGCACCCCCAGGCTCCGCACCCCCAGGCTCAGCACCCCCAGGCTCCGCACCCGCAGGCTCAGCACCCCCAGGCTCCGCACGCTCAGGCTCAGCACCCCTAGACACAGCACCACTCCCAGCAGCGCCAGAGTCACTAGTGACCTCGACAGGCTCAGCCAAGGGAAGTGGGTCTACCTGAGAGACACCTGAAGGAGCAAGATCCTGAGGGGGGGAGGGGGTCTACCGGAGGGGGACCTGGAGCGAGGAAGAGCGGCGGAGGGGGGAGAGGGGCAGTACGGTAGGGTAGAGATGGTAAAAGGGAACCGACTCGTCAAACGTGACGTCCCGAGAGGGGAAGACCTGGCGCGAGGTGGGGTGGTAAAACTACCAGCCAGGCGCGTCAGGGGGAAAGCCAAGGAAGACGTAGGGGACGGCGCGAGAGGAGAGCTTGTCCGCGGTGGTATCGCGGACAAAGGCACGAGAACCCCAGACCCGGAACCGCGACGCATCGCCAACCTCCCCCGTCCAACGCAGTGTGGGTGAGGTCTCCGGCAAGGAGACACGGAGCCAGAGGTTGAGCTGATGCGCGACGTACCGGACCGCAAACGGCCACAGAAAATGGGGAGCAGCTGCATGGATCATGGAGGTACGAGCGACCTCCATGACTAAGCCAATGCGACGCTCAGCAATCCCATTCTGCTGCGGGGAGGCCGGAAGCGTGAACGACTGGAGGATGCCCTCCCCCTGACAAAAGTTCCTCAAGAGGTCGGAGGAGAACTCACCACCTCTGTCAGAGTGCAGACGCAGGATAGGAAGGTCTGTGCGGAACCGCTCGCGCAGTTGGAAACGAACAGCTCGGATCCAAGGGATCAAGACATCAGGGACCTTCCACTTGCTGCGCAAGGGGAAGACCGTGGTGTAACGCGAGTAGTCGTCAACAACCAGCAGAAAGTACTGCTCGCGGCCCTGTCCACGAACGCGGGCTGGGCGCCACACGTCTATGTGGAGATTTTGCAAGGGAGCAGTCATCGAAGGAAACGAGAGGAGTGAGGAGCGGCGCGCTGCCGCCCCTTGACGCAAGGAATGCAGGGCGGGGCAGGCGAGGGAGGGAGGGGAGGCAGAGACCTGGGAAGGCCAGAGACAAGGAGGCGGGAGTGCATGCCACGGAGGCGTGGCAGGGAGGGGTGACCAAGGCGGTGGTGCCAAAGGAGAGTCTGGTGCGACAGGAGGCGACACTCGCAGGGGGCTGCTACCTGACCTGACGCGGACACCTGAGCAGATGCAACGACCTAAGGCGGCATAGTAGTTAGTGTACAGGCTCGACCCAGGCCGACGGGTGAACGTGGCCAGGTGGCAGCTAGTCCGTGAGTACGTACAGATGGCCACACGCTGCCGTCCAGGGGTGAAGGTATCAACCCCCGCATCCTGCAGGACAGCGGTGCTCACCAAGTTCGTCGAGAATGAGGGGAGGTGGAGACCTGGCAGTGAGCTGGACGAAACCGCCGGACACGGGAGCACAGTGGAGGAACGTGCAAGAACCGGGCCCCCAGAGGGGTCAGCCAGGGAAACTGCAACGGGTCTAGTGAGTGGTGTGACGGTGGTACTGTCGCGAAAGAAACAGCGAGAAGCACCTGAGTCAAGCATGAAGGTGTGCAAGGCCTCAGCAGACGCAGTACCAGAGAGGGCAGACTCATTCGCTCCCAGAGCAGCAGCCTCTATACCTGGGTCAGGCGGCACACACAAGTAACAGTCACCCTCAGCACTAATAGTCAAAGCATACAAGCCAGCAAGGATAGCATCATCTTCAAGAGCAAAGATATCAACACCAGACCTAAGCAGCTCTGCCCAGCGGGGCATCTCAGCCTCATCGCCAAATTCAGTTCGCCAAGCGTCGTCAAGGCGGGAGAAGCAGCGGTGCTGGGTGTGAAACTTCCTGCACGCCTGACCAGCGCGGTCACCTGTGCGAATGACGTACGGGCAGCGAGCACTACCCCCAGACGCCCCACGCTGAGCAAACCACTCACGAAGCTGCTGGGGCGTGAGGGTCTCACGTGGGCGCTGCTGCTGCTGCCGCTGAAATGCTCCGGTCAGACCACCACTACCGCCGCCACCACCACTCCCTCCGCCGCCACCACCGCCGCCACCACTCCCACTGCCGCCAAGACCACCACCACCGCCACCCCCACCGCTGCCGCCACCGCCGCCACCGACTCCCCCACTCTTGCCACCACTCCCACCGCCACCGCCTCCACCTCCACCGCCTCCACCGCCTCCACCACCACCCCCCCCGCCGCCACCCCCACCGCTCTTGCATCCCTTGCCCTTGCCGCAACGGCGCTTCCCACTAGGAGAAGAAGCATTACCGACCTCCTCAGCACCAAGGAAGTCGACAGCAGCAGCAGAAACAATAGAGGGGGCAAGGGGGGAGGGGGAGCACCCCTCAAAGAAGGTCGTGCAAGGAGTGCCACGAGTAGCACCTACAGCGACTGCACTAGTCTCAGCTGCAAGGAGGTGCTCCTCGAGCAGGTCGATAGTGAGCTTGGTGGGGTTAAGGGCGAGAAAGTGGTCCCTGACTGCGCGAAAAGATTCAGGGAGGCGGGTGGCTATAAAGTAGAGAGTGATGTAAATCGGGGGCTCGTTCTTGGGGACGAACTCGGCTGGGAGGGCAGCGCGGTAGCGAGCGTCGCTAGTGCAAAGGTGGGTAATGAGGTCCGCTACTGTGGCAAAGGAGGACAGCTCGGGAAACAGGTAGGGCAGTATAAGGCGGCCGAGAGCTGCAGTGGCAGGGGAAGAGTAGTGGGCGACTACAGCGTCATACAGGGCTTTGGCAGTTTTAGGCTGGTCAAAGTGAGCGCGTTCGGCTATCGGCAGGTGGTTGCGAACGGCTAGGCGAGCAGCAGCGTCACGAGTAAGCCACTGTGAGCGAGTCGTACTGTCAGGTGTGTCGGGAGGGGCAGGACAGGCTCCAGACGTGAGGTCAAATAGTGGGACATTGTCTTTCGAATCGCTTAGCACGTACAGCTGTAGGTCCTGAAGCCAAGTCTCAAACTTAATAGGACGGCCCTCAGGATCGAACTCAAGAACACTGAGAGTGGCCATAACGTAGCAGTGCAGCGTGGCGTGTAGGGCAGGGCAGGGCAGTGCGCGGGCAGAAATGTGAGCGCAGGGCAGTGCGCGGGCAGAAATGTGAGCGCACGGGCTGCAAGAGGCGGCGCACGGGCAGGCAAGGGCGGCACGCGGGCTGCAAAGGGACAGTGCGCAGGCAAGTAGGAGCGGGGCGCTGCAAGCGAGGCGGCGCGCGGGTCTGCACAGGGCAGCGCGTGGGCAGGCAGAGGCGGCGCGCGGCTGGGAGGACAACGCGCGGGCAGAAAAATAGGCCGCGAAATGTCTGTAGGGCTGCGCGCGGGCAGAGCAAGGCGTGCGCGGGGCGGCGCGACGCGGGGGACGGCAGGGGCAGGCGACGCGACGGCGGGCAGGGCGTAGGCAGGCTGCGCGACGGGCAGGGCAGCGCGTGCGCGGGGCGGCGCGACTCAGGGCTGGGCACGCGCGGGCAGCGCGATGCGGGGCAGAGGCGTGCGCGGGTGGGGCGCAACGCAGGCAGGGCGTGTGCAGGCAGCGCGACGTAGGCAGGGCAGAGCGAGCGCGGGCAGCACTACGCGGGGCAGGGCAGGGCAGCACAACCCTAGAATGTGTTGTACCCCATGTAAGCTACCCCACTACAGCCTACAATCAACATTTTAGTTTAACACCCTACCGTCCCGCAGTGCCCAGAGCCTCAAGCACTGCCTGTCACGCTCTACTCAGCCCCTTTAGGCGTTTAGGGTTTCGGTAGCAGCAGTACCCACCTCTTTGCTTCCGCTATGGCGACCCCTAGGGTCCTGCGCTTTGACGCCGAGGGTAGGCCGCTCGAGTTCTCGGTCTGGCTCCTGCGTGCGCGCCGCCTCCTAGAGAGTCAGGTTCAAGCAGACGAGTTTCTGTGGTCGCACGCTTCCGGTGACCTTTCTGCGCCCGCCGACCTTGCACCCTTAGGCCCTGACGCCAGCACTGCAGACAGAGACCCTTATGCACGCCAGCATGCTGACCTGACAGTGTGGAAGTCGCGTGATGCTACGGCCTGCATTGCCCTTAACAACCTCCTCCCTGAGTCTGAAGAGACCCACTTCACTCAGGTTTGCACGGCTAGTGAGTTCCTGAGTGCGATCAAGGCCCGCTATGCTACTCCCACCACTGTCTCTCTTGGTTGCCTGCTCCTCCCATTCTTGTTTCCTGACCTTGCCTCGTTTGAGCGCTCTGCAGACTTGATCGCTCACCTGCGCTCACTAGATTCCATCTACCGCGCTGCCTGCACTGACGCACGTCTTGCACTGCTCCCTCCCCCTATGACGATTACTATTTATTTCATTGCCATTGGCCTCCCTAACCGCCTTGCCGCAGTTCGTGACGCGCTTCTTCTGAATCACCATAGCAACCTCCGCTCGGTAGCCTCCGCCTCTGGCGCTGTGCCCCCTCCACTGTTTCACGGGTGCACTGTCCCTCAGCTGCCCACCTTTACTGCCTCCCTCGCCACTGCCGCTACTGACGTGACCGCAGCTGCTGTTATGACTTATGCGCGGTTTAGGGGTAGGAGTGGTAAGAGGAGCGGCCAGGGTGCGGGTGGCGGCGGAGGCGGCGGAGGTGGCGTGGCGAGCGGCGGTGGCGGGAGTGCAGGAGTTGGAGGAGCGCCTCGTGCAGCGTCTAGTGACTCCCCTGCTGCAGCTGGTGGAGGTGACACTCGGGTTAGTCGGGCACCTGCGGGACTGCCAGCTACAGGTGCTGGAGTGGCGGCTTGGTACCTGACTCAGCGATAGCAGCAGCAGTATCCAATCCTCTCGCAACAGACACAGCATCAGCAGAGGCAGCAGCAGGCTCCGGGGCAGGGGTCAGGACAGCGCGCGCGGTGCCGTCCACCCTCCCTGCACCTATCTCGTCCAGACAGGTACTCGCAGAGGCCTCCACTGTGGCCGCCCCCGCGCCCTGGGTCAGTGCTTTTCTCAGCTCACTAACACTCTTTGCGCGGCCTACGGCGTCGATGGCACTGCCCGTTACTGACTTCCTTTTCTTCACACGTACGGTACGGCCCTGTGGGGCATGTCTGCTTCTCAGTTGCTTGATCTCTTAGGAACTCCTCGTTCTATGTATGCTGTTGTTGACTCTAGTGCTTCTGACTCTGTTTACTCGCGTGTTTTTAGCTTAGGTGCTAGTGTTGACTCTGTGCCAGTTGCTAGTTTAGGTACTTGCTTAGGCACTAGTCCATTTAGTGCTCCGGAAGACACTTCGCTGTCTTTCACCCTTGACTCTGGAGCTTCGCACTGTTCTTCCACGACCACTTGACTCTTGCTCCGCTTCCTACGCCAGCCTCTGTAGCGCTGGCTGATCCCACTTCAAGACCAGTCACTGCTCGCTACACTACTACGCTTCCGTGCCCAGCTGTTCCCTCGGGTTTCCTGACAGGCTTCCATGTCCCCTCGTTCTTTAGGAACTTGGTGGGTGTGAGGCCACTCGTGGGTAGTCACGTGGGTGTTTGGTTTGAGCCTTCTGAGGAGACTGCGACCTGTGTAGACGATGACACGTACGCGCCTCTGGCCACCTTTACCGCTGATCTGGGCTCTGGTCTCTACACATTTCACACTGGCCCCCGAGGGAGCAGCAGCAGCAGCAGCAGCAGCTGCCTCCGACCCCTGTCACTGCCCTCCGTCAAGTCTCCGCGTCTCACCAGGTTACTGGTGTCATTTCACTGCCCTCCGACGGACGTCCCTCGTCCCCCTGTCCCTGTCATTGACTTTCGTACTGTCCTGTTCCGTTCTAGTCCGCCTCGTTCGTCTCCGTCTGTGCTTCCTTCTCCTCCTGAGTCGGCCCTCACTACTGCCCTCTCTACTCCTATCACTCACTACTACCGCACGTATTGTCCTGTTCTCTCTCGTGTTCTCGCCTCTCTTGTTACCGACCCTCGTGCCTCTCTGTCCTCTGTCTCCGCCCTTACTGCCGCAGTCACTGAGTTCGCCACTACTCGCCGCCTTGACTACGCCACTAGTCTTGTGGCTGCTCCTCCTACCAGTCCTCTAGCCGTCGAGGGCAAGTCTGCCCTTGGCTGTGACGCCCTAGAGGACAGGCAGTTTGAGCTAGAGTTCCTGGCAGCCGCTTCCCCTCATCTCTGTGCCATGCTCCTCACCCCTGAGGGTGACCCCGACGCCCTTGACATTCCGACTCCTCGCACTTACGCTGAGGCAGTGTCAGGGCCATGGGCCTCTCAGTGGAAAACTGCCATGGATGCAGAGATGGCCTCCTACAGATCCACAGGCACCTTCGTCGATGAGGTTCCCCTCCCCCCCCCCCCCGGGGCGAACGTAGTCGATGGCATGTGGATCTTCAGGGTGAAGCCGCCATCGGGATCTCCAGTCTTCAAGGCGCGCTATGTGGCTAGATGTTTCAGTCAGCATGAGGGAGTTGACTTCTTTCAGACCTTCGCGCCTACCCCGAAGATGACTACTCTTCGGGTGTTACTTCACGTAGCAGCACAGAGAGACTACGAGCTACACGTAGCAGCACAGAGAGACTACGAGTTACACTCTCTCGACTTCTCCACTGCCTTCCTTCAGGGTAGCCTACACGAGGAGGTCTGGTTGCGTCATCCCTCTGCCTTCACTGGCACTTTCCCTCCTGGGACCTAGTGGAGGCTGAGGCGACCGGTCTACGGTCTCCGTCAGGCGACTCGTGAGCAGCACGATACCCTTCGCTCTACCCTGTCTGACCTCGTTTTCTAGCTGTCTTCTGCCAACTCGTCCCTATTCGTTCGTTGTGGCTCCACACCGTTCCTTGTACTGGTCTATGTCGACGACCTGGTCTTTGCAACGGCTGACAGGGTTGATTTAGCTGACGTAAAGTCCGAACTGCAGAAGAGACACACGTGCACTGACCTTGGTGGGCTGCACCACTACTCTGGCCTGCAGGTCACCAGGGACAGAGCTGCTCGTACCATCACACTCTCACAGTCACACATGGTGCAGCAGGTCCTTCAGCGGTTCGAGCTTCAGCACTCCACCGTACAGCGCACACCTCTTGCCGTTGACCACAGACTCACTGGTCCCTTTCTTGACGAGCCGTTTGAACCCAGTGGTCCTTTACTCAAAATCAGGGATAGGAAATCTATTACGATACTCTGATTGGATCAGTGTTGAGAACACATAAATTCTGAAATCTTAGTCTCCACAAAGTGGAAAGTCTGAAATCACCCTGAAATCAAGGTGATTACCTTGATAAAAACAGCCCTGGCAGCGTGAGTGAAACCTTCATATTGGCTGCAATGTCTCTTCATGCGACACAGTTTTCGCTTTGAGTTGGTTGGATTTGCAAGTTGGGTGTGCGTGAAACGTTAACTTGATCGCAGAGGAAACTTGATCTCGCCAAGGCCACACAACACAACCGAAAAAGGTTTCGCACACCCTTTTGCCAAACTACTTCAACCTCACATAACTTGAAAAATTACCATGCTGACCTCGTGCTTTGAAATGCTGAAATTTCAGTGTCAACTAGAAGAAGAGGGTAAATAATGAACGTCACCAAAAAATAAAAGACAGGAAGCTCAATGTTTTACCCAAATCAGCGTGCGTGTGTGTGTGTGTATGTGTGTGTGTGTGTGTGTGTGTGTGTGTGTGTGTGTGTTTTTTCTTCTTTTTTTTCTTGACTTAGGGGAACCTGCCAAACCATCTTACACCGATCTTATAACAAACAATAGGAGCTATGCCACCAATCCAGGTAAACAAATACAACAGCTATGCGTCAAGAAGCCATGCACGAACGGCATCATCAAGCCAATAACCATGTCATCTCCACTGGAAATTGAGATTCCGTAGAGCGTAAATGAAGATAGAGAAGAAGAAAAGGGAGAAACCGAGCAGAGCTGCAGCCACATAGCCGAGCCAGACGTGGGAGTAGCTGTAGAATGACTCCACAACTGTGCTGTTGTCTGCTCTGGCATGCCTGGCTGGCACATCATTGTCGTTACATCTCCTAACTGTAGCGTAACCAGATATGAATCAAGGGATATGCATGGCACATTAAGAGGGGGAAATGAGGGTCAGTTTGAAGGTGGAGTGGGAAGGGTAAAAGAAGGCTTGAGGTGCGTTTTACAAAGATTCAGAATATGATAACAGGTAGCATATCACTAAAGTGGTTAGAGCTGAACGGATTTGATAAAAAGGTACCGGGAATGAGAAATAATAACTAGAATGGTTCGACTTGCAGATATTCAACATGTAGTCAGAATCGACCAAAGGTCACGAAGCACTGAATTGCAAAAGGCTGAATGATATATGGAGAGTTGTAACTTACCTGCGATGCTGTAAGGCCATAAAGGGACCAAGAAACAGGATTGATCCAGTAGAACCAGCGACAGTAGATAAGGGATGTACTGTGCAAGTGAACGGATGAATTCGCGAACATGAGTTGGGGGAACGTGAGGAAGAGAGAGCAGCGGGATTGATACATTAGAAGAGGGAAATAAACAATGGTATACAATGGGAAAAGGCAGATCCAAGCGAACACGTGCCGTGAGTTTCATGGGTCGGGTCACGAAGGACAAAACTATGCCCCGGTGGCAAGGCAGACCGCAAGCATTGTGTGATGGTGTTGACTCTCATGGTTTGATAGTTGTTGCTTGTAGCATACTTGTTGCCCTTTTTGTTTGTTTCCATGCCTCAAAAATACAGTTTTCAGATGCCCTGACTCACAGGCTAGGGGAGAAGGAAGCCGCAGAGAAGGTTCCAGAGCGAGTAGACAAAGGCGGACAGCAACATGTCGAGCCCTTCCACTGGCGTGACCGCCACCGCCATCATGCAAAAACACGTGAAGTAGAGCAGCATAAGGAACTGGAACAGCAGGTACCAGAAGAACTTCCCCGTCGTCCACTTTAACTGAATCATTGCATAAGTTATTAAGGAGTACAGCACGGACTGAACCATAATGTAAGGAAGCTCGATGATTCCTTGCGCGAGCGCGTACGGCACTGGGCCGTACATCCCAGCTCCGCACTCCCGATAGTAAATGACTTGCTCAACGGCTAGCACGGGTTGGATAGAGGCCAGATTGCTCCACCCGAGGAAAAGCGCGGTGGTGTAAAGCGCACCCATCACGTTCACCACCTGCTGCTGCGACGCCTGGTTTCGCCCAAACCCGAAGAACACGGCTCCGATGAGGAGAGCGAGGACGATAGTGAAGAAAAATTGGGCGCCGTTGTAGGCTAGCATGCGCCAGTACATGCGGGCGCGTTTCCAGAGGTGTGTGAGGAGCTGGGAGAGCGGTGCTGAGGGGTGCTGCGTGGGGAAGAAGAGGTCCGGCTCGCCCTCTGGGGGCATGCTGGCTTGCTGAATCAGGGCCTGTGTTGACCTGTGGGGGGGAGGGAGGGAGGGAGCAGTTGAGCGGGGAGGGGTGGGGAATGATGTGGGCATGAAGGGTTGGAGAGATGGCAGCAGGCTCGAAAGCAGCCAGGAGAGGCAAATGCTTCCATCTTTGAGGCGTTAAAAGAATCTTGCAGTTGACTTGACCGCTTCGACCAAGTCAGATTGACCGAGTCGGCTTGACTGAGTTGACCTGACCAAGTTGACTTTACCGAGTTGACTTGACAGAATCTACTCGTCCAAGTCATTGGTGCTGCAATATTCCACCACAGCCCCGCGTTTGTTTGGCTGCCTAACACCATTTCTGGCCTTTGTTGAATTCACCTGAGCCAGGCCTCTGTTGTTCTCACCTGAACTGCACTGACTGGCAAAAAAACGCTGCAAAATCCACCTGAAGCGTCTCCGCAACAGCTGGCGCTATCACTTCCAGCATCCATGCTGCGGGATTGGTTCGGGGGGCAATAGGCGGGACCCTTGGGATGGACTGGTGGGAAGAGAAGCAGAGATAGGGGGAAAGGGGGGCGGTGGGGGATGTTGAATTGCCCAGAAGGGGGGCAGTGGTGGGTGTTGAATTGCCCAGAAGGGGGGCAGTGGGGGGTGCGGGGTGCCCCTAGGGGGCAGGATTTCTGGGATGGACTGGTGAGAAAAGAAGATGGGGAAGGGGGAGGGCGGTGGGGGGTGTTGAACAGTTGCTTTCCTGTCCTTTGATGCACCTGGCTGTTAGGCCCCGGGGAAGAAGGGCAAGCAACGGGCACGCCTCCTGGTTACCGCAAGCACCCGTGCTAACAGTCAAGTCATGAAACGTGAATTCATGAAACGTGAAGTCATGAAACGTGAAGTCATGAAAGATGAAGTCATGAAACGTGAAGTCATGAAATGTAAAGTCATGAAACGTGAAGTTATGAAACGTAAATTCACTGCACCTATATGGGGCCCACTTGAATTTACCTGGCTGTGGGGCCTTGATCACTGTTCCAATCTTTGATTGATCCCAAGATTTCGTTCCGGATCCCTAATTCCTATTTCCAGAAACTTGATTCCCATTGGCACTTAGCTGCTCTTCCCCACAAGAGAGGAAAGCCCGTGGCACCTGCCTCGTTCCTTATCCCTGATTCCTGATTCCAAACGCTTGATTCCCATTGGCGTACCTGGAGGTAGCGAATCAAATCCTGGGACTGCTGCCCGAGCGGGCCAGTGTAGATGACTTCGCCGCCCGGCTGCATCAACAGGTGCTGGAAAGGAAAGGCGGGTAAACGATGGAGGGGGGGAGGGGGGGGGGGGGGGGGGGGGGGGGGGGGCGGATTTGGAAGCATGTAATTTTGATTTACTGTCATGAACAGAATCTGTAAAGCTCGACCGATGTTGACTGTTGCTGAATGTGGTGCTTGAGTATGGCATTAAGTGTGCAGAGCTACACTACACCGAATAATACATCTCATATATATCAAATACATAATATATATAATATATATATGTACTGTACCTCGTCAAACGCCTCAAAGATGTCGATGGATGGCTGGTGGATTGTGCACACGACAGTGCGGCCCGTGTTGACTGTGTTGCGCACGGCTCGCATCACTATGGCTGATGCTCTTGCGTCCAATCTTGACTCACATTGACTAGTCTTGACCCGCATTGACTGGTCTTGACCCGCGTTGACTAGTCTTGATCCGCATTGACCCACGTTGATTCGGTTGACGTCAACGGATGCCCTTGCGTCCAGGCATGGGCATGGAGTGCGATGGAGTGGAGTGCAGTGGAGTGTAGTGGAGTGGAGTGAGGAGGAGAGACAGGTGAAGTGAGAAAGACATTAGAGGGAGGAACCACATAACTGTGGCCACGCATTCCCTTGCACATTTGCGCCCTGGGACAAGGTAGATGTTACCTTAGGCAGGTGATAGATACCCAAGGCAAGTGTTACTTGGAACAGATACTTGTTGCCCCTCAGGAGGAAGGTGTTACCAGAGATGGGAGGTGGTACCCGAGGGGCAAGTAGTACCTGAGGTGGGTTCGTCCATGAAAATGACTGGAGGGTTAGCGACCAGCTCTACGGCCATAGTGAGGCGCTTCCTCTGCTCTGCTGATAACCCATCCACACCTGCTGTCCCCACCAGTGCCTCCCCCACTGCCTCCAGCTCTACTAGCTCCATCACCTCCTCTGTGAACTCCTGGTGGTGTCGTGTGTGGGGGGGAAGAGAGGGGACTTTCGAGTAGACTCAGAAGTCACCTCCTCTGTGAGCTCCTGGTGGTGTCGTGTGTGGGGGGGAAGAGAGGGGACTTTCGAGTCGACTCAGAAGTCACCTCCTCTGTGAGCTCCTGGTGGTGTCGTGTGTGGGGGGGAAGAGAGGGGACTTTCGAGTCGACTCAGAAGTCACCTCCTCTGTGAACTCCTGGTGGTGTCGTGTGTGGGGGGAAGAGAGGGGACTTTCGAGTCGACTCAGAAGTCACCTCCTCTGTGAACTCCTGGTGGTTTCGTGTGTGGGGGGGAAGAGAGGGGGAAGGGGGGGAATGGGAGGGGGGACGGGGGAGGATAGGAGCAGGAAGGGTTTCAAAACCCACCACCAATGCCCTCTTTCCCCCACCGCCTCGGGCTCTACTAGCTCATCCACCTCCTATGTGAACGCTTGTATAGGGGAGTGGGAGAGGGGAGAGTATGTTTTTTTAGCATTCTCAAAAAACATCCTCTGTGAACGCTTGTGTAGGGGAGCTGCAGCCGCTGGCCGGGCGGCGCGTCTTTTGATTTTAGCGCAGCCGGCATGTCGATAGAGTAGCAGACATTGTGGAAGTAGAGGGTGAGAGGGTCGAACGGGAGGACCATGCCTTGCTCGCGGATATCTCCTCCCTGGGCGACACTGGAAGCACCCGGGAACGCTGCACTGCTAGAGGAAGGGAGAGCCATTCTCGCATCCACACTGCTAGAGGGAGGGAAAGCAGCTCGATAGCTGAGCCTTCGCGACAGCAGCTCCCCTCGGCGCCCCAGCTGCTCTCTCCTGGATATCGATCCAGTCCCACCGCTCCCAACCGTTGCTGAGGCAGACAGGGAGGGGCCAAAGGGGAAAGCCAAGCGACCAATGCTTTCCCCATTTCCCACAGCACCACCATCAGGTCCAGGATCACTAAGAAGAGAACTGATTCTCTTGGAGGAGCGAAAGCGGCCGCTGGTGCTGAACTGACTCATTGCAATGGAGTCGGAGCGAGCGAGGTTGAGGGAGCAAAGAGAGGAGGCTGCATAGACGGTCAAGTAGTCGAGGTTAGAGCCAGATAGGGAGGCCTTTCGGGCGTCTAGCTGAAGCTGGGAGATGACTGGTTGGGCCCTGGGCCATGATGGGGTGAGGGGTGGGAAGGGGGGGAGAGAGAGATAACCGGAACAAGAAAGGTTGGACATAGAGAATAAGCTAGCACTAAACCTTAACTGATGCAAAACTCCCAACACCCTCAGTACAGAAGAAGCAAGTGGTCCAAACACGGACCCTTTGAGCAGTGAAAAAAGGGTCCGTGTTTGAAACACTTGCTTCTTCTGATAAAAGAACAAAAAGCAGCATCCGGAACAGTCAAAGCAGTCAAAGCATTCGAAGCAGTCGAAGCAGTCAAAGCAACCGATGCAGCCGAAGCAGCCAAAGCAGTCAAAGCAGTCAAAGCAGTCAAAGCAGTCAAAGCAGCCAAAGCAGCCAAAGCAGTCAAAGCAGTCAAAGCAGTCAAAGCAGTCAAAGCAGCCAAAGCAGTCAAAGCATTCAAAGCAGCCAAAGCAGTCAAAGCAGTCAAAGCAGTCAAAGCAGCCAAAGCAGTCAAAGCAGCCAAAGCAGCCAAAGCAGTCAAAGCAGTCAAAGCAGTCAAAGCTGTCAAAGCAGTCAAAGCAGCACTCACGGTTGAAGTACTTGAGTGCAAGGATAGAGAGCCCGTTGCAGAGAAAGGCAGCAAACATGCCGATGAGTGCCCCTGCCCACACCCAGTATCTGTCAGTCCAGAGGTTGCGACCCATGAGCACCTGAAGACCCACCGTTGTGTTTGAGTACAGGGGGGCTGCAGGCTGGGGGTAGAGGGTAGGGGGAGATGGGGGTAAGGTTGAGATGAGGGTGTAAGTGGAAGATGGGGGGATACGGGGAAGATGGGGGGATACGGGGAAGATGGGGGGATATGGGGAAGATGGGGGGATACGGGGGAGATGGGGGGATACGGGGGAGATGGGGGGATACGGGGAAGATGGGGGGATACGGGGGAGATGGGGGGATACGGGGGAGATGGGGGGATACGGGGGAGATGGGGGGGATGAATGGGGGAAGGGGAGATAAAGGGGGAGGTGCATGCAGATTCAGCACCCATCAACACAGCACCACACCACACCACACTGCACCGCACCGCACCCACAACACATCACACCACACGCCGCACTGCACCGCACAGCACCGCACGCACCACATCCCATCGAGGCGCAAGGAACTCGTTGGCAGAGAATGCATTCTGGCAATAGTTGAGATGCACAATCTAATCGTCACCCGATCCGTGAACCAACTTAAAAAAACCCAACAAGGTGGCAATCCTACCAGTTATAAATCGCCCCAGAGTTTGAATCACCACCCACGTTTTTATTCACTTGTAACCACCATTTTTGGAAGCGGTTTTTGCGAATTCAAAAAAAAAAAAAAAAAAAAAAAAAAAAAAAAAAAAAAAAAAAACAACCTGCTGCCACAGAGCAACATTCTGCTGACACAGGAAAACGGAAAGAGTACCACGAGTGACGGCAATAACGAAACCCGAGAGGAGATACAGATGGCGTGGAGGAGGTACTGAGCAAGGGAGGGGAGAGTACCTTTGGCAATGATAAAACCCGAGAGCAGGAAGAAGATGACAAGGAAGAAGTTCCCGAGGGTGTTGATGAGCGTGGTGCTGCGAAAGACAGCTGCCATAACCCGGTAGAGAGACAGGGCAGCGTGATGAAGCACGAGGAACAGCAGCAGCTGCGTTGCAAACCTAAAATGCACATGTGCCGCAGGGCGGGGGGGGGGGGGGGGGGGGGGGGGGGGAGGGTGGAGGGGGATAGAAGATTTGTAAGATGTGTGAAAAGGGGGAACGATGACTTCGGTAGAGTAGAGAGAGGGTGGCGTGATGAAGCACGAGGAACAGCAGCAGCTGCGTTGCAAACCTGGAATGCACATACATACAGTGTCAGGAAAATATTTGCAAGTCAGACTGCTATAATCCGTAACTCTCAGACTTGTAACTCTCAGATATATAAATCTCAGATTTGTAAGTCTCTTGTAACTCCCAGATATGAAACTCTCGGGTTTGTAACTCTCAGATTGTAACTCTCAGTAAGCCCCGCGATAGACACGGTCACACACACACACACACACACACACATACACACACACACACATACATACACACACACACACACGCGCGGGTGCGCACGCACACAACGCGCACGCACGTACACATACACGCGCGCACGCACGCGCGCGCGCGCACACACACACACAACTCACCGGGAGAACTCAGGAGAAAATCCAATCCCATAGTACGTGATGCCTGTCCAGACGACAGCCGAGAAGAGTGACACAGGCACAGAGAGCAGCACCATTGGGAGGCTCCAAACCCAGGGAGGGAAGAGCAGACTGTCCCTCTGAAGAAAGAAGACCGGAAGGCGGGCGGTGAGCAGGGTGAGCTCGATAAGACCGCTGAGGAGCATTGTGACGATTCCATAGAAGATCGCCCCAAGGTAGAAGTTGCCGTCGAGAAAGGTGATGGAGAGGTGGGAGTGCCAGAAGACAGCCATTGTGGCGAGCGCGAGAGGCAGCATCTGAGAGGGAGGGGGTGGGGGAGGGGAAGGACGGGGCATGACTAGCACAAGGAAGTGAAAGAGGGAATTGAGCCAGAAGGAGAGACGGACTGTATGTTTTACGATATGCATGGAGAGCAATGAAAATAACTGCAATGTTGTAACGGCAATGGAATAACTACAGTGCCGTACCTACATTGCCATGCCTGCATTGCCATACCTGCGTTGGCATACCTACATTGCCATACCTGCGTTGCCATACCTGCGTTGACAAACCTGCGTTGCCATACCTGCATTGCCATACCTGTGTTGCCATACCTACATTGCCATACATGCGTTGCCATACCTGCGTTGTCATACATGCGTTGCCATACCTGCATTGCCATACATGCGTTGCCATACCTGCGTTGCCATACCTGCGTTGCCATACCTGCGTTGCCATACCTGCGTTGTCATACCTGCGTTGCCATACCTACGTTGCCATACCTACATTGCCATACGTACATTGCCATACCATTGCCATACCTACATTGCCACACCTGCATTGCCATACCTACATTGCCATACATGCATTGCCATACCTACATTGCCATACCTGCATTGCCATACCTGCGTTGCCATACCTACATTGCCATACCTGCGTTGCCATACCTACATTGCCATACCTACATTGCCATACCTGCGTTGCCATACCTACATTGCCATACCTGCGTTGCCATACCTACATTGCCATACATAATTTGCAGCCGTATCTTCATTGGCATTACGACATACTTACATTGCCGTATGCATCGCCGTACCTACTTTGCCATATGCATCTCTGTACCTACATTGCCGTACGCATCACCGTACCTACATTGCCATATGCATCTCCGTACCTACATTGACGTATGCATCGCCGTACTTGCATTGCCATACCTGCATTGCTTGCACGACATAGAGCAGAGCATTTCGCCTCATCAGCAGCCATTCGCGGTCAGAAACAGCTCGAAGCATTGACGCCACCGGTACCACAAACCGCCTCTTCGTGAGAGCAAGAGGAAGACCAGCGCCCTTGTTATCAGGATGGGTGGGGGCAAGATTAGGGCTGTTGCGGCCATCAAGGCCAGAAGCGGGAACCCTCTGGTATGGTACTGACAGCTCCGCCTCCATCCGCTTCCCGAACCTTTAGGCTCGGAAGGCCTCCTCAAAGGCTCGGACTAACACGTAGCGGTATGGATGGTCTGGTGGCAGCCAGTACTGCTCCTGGTCTTTTAACGAGGTGACCTGTAGGGAGGATGAAGTGAATAGAGGAGAGGGCCATCGACAATAGTTTCAGTTGTGGTTTCACCGAACCTGAAAAAAACCACTATATTGTTTAATCTCTACCATTTTAAGTCTAGCTTTTCCTAATCACACTTTACTTGTAAGGCTTCTTGGTGAACAGAATCACGGGTAGATTTGTAAGCCATTTAACAAGGCTCAAGCAAAACAAGAAGCACAGAACTCTGCAACATAGTCGCAATTATTCCTACTCAGTCAGAGTCAGTCAGCGTCAGTCGAGGTCAGTTCGAGTCAGCCACGGCCAAACAGAGTCAGTCAGCGTCAGACGAAGTCAGTTCGGGTCAGTAACGGTCAGTCAGAGTCAGTTCGAGTCAGTCAGTCACAGTCAAACACAGTCAGCCAAAGGCAGTCTGAATCAGTCACTCATCAGTCAGCATCAGTCAGCGTCAGTCAGGGTCAGACAGACAGCCCACCTCTTGCAAGAAATCAGCCACTCCTTTGCGGGCCGGCGGTGCGAACCCCATTTCGCGGAAGAATCCCAACACCTCCTCCCTCGGCCCATGGAACACGATCCGCCCCTCTGACATCAGCATGACGTCATCAAACAGCTCAAAGGTCTCGGGCGCAGGTTGCAGCAGAGCGACAAGCGTGGTGGTATTAGTTAAGTGCGTGATGTTGCGTAAGCACCGTGTGATTTTAAACGCGGGGGAAGAATTGAGGCCATTGGTGATTTCATCCAATAGCAGTACTTGCTTTGATCCCACTAGGGCCTCTCCTAGAGTCACCCCCTTCCTCTGACCGCCAGACACTCCCCGGTTCATTATGTTGCCCACATTGGTGGTCGCACATCTATCCAAGCTAAGCATCTATATAGGAGGGAAAGGGGAGTTGGAAGGGTTTCCAAACGTCTCGTCTCGAAAGTGATCCCACAAGGAATCCCCCCACTGTTACCCTCTTTCTCTATTTGCCAGACACTCCCGGCTCATGTTGTTGTCCCCCACATTGGTGCTGACACATATGTCCTAGCCAAGAATTTGCATGGGAGGGAGGGATAGAGGGGGTAGAGGAGAGGGGGGGGTTAAGAGTGGGACTAGCGTCCGGGGGAGGGTGGGTAGTGTGTGAATGAGAGAGGGGGCGGAGGAGAGGGTGTGCGTGTGTGGGAGGGGTTGGAGGGTTTTGTTGAGTCATCGCAGCAAGTACCTTGAGAGGTTGTACGAACCTTGAGAGGTTGTACGTACCTTGAGAGGTTGTACGTACCTTGGGAGGTTGTACGTACCTTGAGAGGTTGTACGTACCTTGAGAGGTTGTACGTACCTTGAGAGGTTGTACGTACCTTGAGAGGTTGTACGTACCTTGAGAGGTTGTACGTACCTTGAGAGGTTGTACGTACCTTGAGAGGTTGTACGTACCTTGAGAGGTTGTACGTACCTTGAGAAACAGGGGGGTGACCCTTGAGGAGGTGACCCTTGAAAAACGCACCTTGAGAACGTATGGAACCATGACGTCTACGTAGTGGTCTTCATGTGCCATTGCCTGAATGGATAAGCATGCATGCATGTACGCCACTGGGATCCAGTATGATCGGAACACGCAACGGAAGGGGCATGCCGTATTGATTTGATCAATTGTGAAGTGGTGCTTAAGGGAAGGGAGAACTTGTGGAGGATGCTGTATGTTTTACCAGGAACTTGTGGAGGATGATGTATGCTTTACCAGGAAGTAGTGGAGTGAAAAGTAACGGAATCGCATGAAATGACGACAATAGAAACAATATGGGGCATCGCGTAGCCAATGAGAATGAAAATACGCCTTGCACATTGGGGAGGGTCCACAAAAAAACGAAACAGATTCTCAAGCACAGATGGCACAGATGGCACAGATGGCGTCAGTCATCATCACCTTCATGATGGCATGTATGACGCCATCATCGCCTTCATCATGGCACGCATGACGTCATCATCGCCTTCATGATGGCATGCATGATGTCATCATCACCTTCATGATGGCATGCATGACGTCATCTGGCTTGGTGCCTGCCTCCCTCTCCTTTTCCTCGACCTGCTGAAATAGCTCTGATGAGCAGTACGGGGAATGCATTGGAGGGGGAGGGGGGAGAGGATACAATAGGGGGTTGGGGGATTTGCAGCGGACTGGCAGAAGACATCAGGGTTCATAACTCGAGACAATAGTGGTGAACCGTGAAAGAAACAATTAGGGTAGAAAACTTGTGGCATGGCATCACAAGAGTCGAGTAAGAAACCAGCTCGGGAAAACATCAGGGTTGTCAACTTGTGATCGAATTGGTGAAATACTCTTACTCATGAAACAACAAACACTTAGGGTAGAACATGAGTGAGTGAGAAATGAATTTGCAGGTGCACTCAATCACAGCCATGAGCATTGAGTCAATGAGAGCCCACCCACTCACAGCCACGAGCAGTCAGCTGTCTTCAGCTGTCTTGAACCCAGGGGTAACCAGGAACCCGTCTTGAACACATGGACTGGTCACCTCACTCACGTGTCTTAAAGCCTGGCCCTTGCAAGCGAGCAGAAAACTCCAACGTTTCCTCTTCAGTCATCTCCCCGATATGGCAGTCCATCAGCGGTGCGAACCCCACCGTGTGGGGCAGCACAAAATCTTTTCCCGTCTACCCGTTGTATGTCACCTCCCCCTCCACTTGAAGCTCCCTGTCGGCCTTTCCCGCCAGGATCTTCAGCGGAGTGGACTTGCCGCTGCCAGGGGGACCCAGCAGCAACGTCATCCTGTAGAAAGAAGGGAGGGGGGAGGAGGAGGGGGGGAGATTGAGGGTGGTGTGTGTGTGCTTTTGAGACGGCGTGACTCCATCCATGGAACATACAACTCAACCAGCCTGGTTTCAGCACACCCGAGCAATGACTCCGCGCGAAATAGAGCCGGCGCCGATCCTTAGCCAACCACAGCCCGCAGAGAGGACCGCACAATGAGGGAGTAGCTGGTGACCACGTTGTGAGATGCCTCAAACACCCAGCCAGCCTGGGCCTAGCCTACTTGCGTGGTTTCAACACGCCCGAGCAGTCACTCAGCGCGAAGAAGAGCCGGTGGCGATCCTTAACCAGACGCAGCGAGCGCAGCACAGAGAGGGAGTAGTTGGTAAGCACGTTGGGCAGCGTTGGTAGGCCTCTCTTCCCCACGTGCACGTGCACCTGTGCGGTGAGCTCCTGAAAACGCACCTCCACTCCGGGGAACGTCAGCCCAACCCTGATGGCGGGCCACGGAAAGGGGGGAATTTAGCTTTGGCTTGGTGGTGGTGGGGGACGGGACGATTCACTTGGTGTCGACTCAAACACATGCGCACGTGCAGTTGCAGTTTAAGGAAAGAGGCGCCAACCCTGAGGGTTGGGGGAAGAAGATGGAGAAGGTGGGGCGTGGTGGTGGTGGGCCCCACCACCACGTCACACCTTCTCCATCTTCTTTCGGGGGGCGGGGGGACCGGGGACGGGGGGATGGGGGATGGGGTATGCGGAATGAGGATGAGGGAGTGAGGGATGTCGGCGGGATGAGGGATGAGGTGCAGACTGTCAGAACCTGAGCTTAGAATCCATGCATTAGCAATGAGCTTGAAGCTTTTTAAGTACATTCAGAATGAGCAAGGAATGAATGGGGAGGGAAACCGGGGGAAATCTCTAGGGATTGGAAGTAATCCCAAGGCAATCTCCATTTGGTGGGTTGGAGATTACAATTGGGTTGGGTTGGGTGTACACCCAACCAAACACAAAGTGCAAGCTACACTACACTAGGATATAAAAAGTGCAAGTACAAAATGTGAGATTGAGGACTAACACTAACACAGACATGACCAACGAATTTTAGGTGCGGCCTGGTAGTCATGGGCCAACGCATCCCATAACAAGTTAGTATGGGCCAACGCATCCCAAAACAAGTTAGAATGGGCCGACGCATCCCAAAACAAGTTAGCATGGGCCAACGCATCCCAAAACAAGTTAGAATGGGCCGACGCAGCCAAAGAATACGCATCTGTCCACTCGTCGCCTCATCATTTCCAGAAACTCCTTGTTTTCCAGCTCATCACCCCCCATCGCCTCCTCTACCAGTCGCCACATCTCCAGCTCCACAATGTGGTTCAGCTCATCACCACCATTGCTGCTCTTTGTTGGGTCCTCTTCTTCTACCGCTTCTGTGACAGTACCCGCTTCTGCCCCTTCCCCCGTTCCCGCTTCGCTCTCTCCGGTCCCCCCCGCCTCCGTTTCCCCCTTCCCCGTCCCCTTCTCCTCCATTCCATCCTTTGAGCCGGCGCTCCATTCCATCCTTTGAGCCGGCTCAGGTTTCCGCACTAATACCAGCGCCTAGTATTCCGCGCGAGACACGATGTTCGTTGCTCGCAACCATAAGCGAGCCTCCGTCGACGGCAACACCGGGATTTCCGAGCTTGGTGCCGCTGCGACTAACGTTGAGGTCGCCGCCATCGGCGGCGACGATTGTCGCCGAGTTCATCATGCCCTATTGCAGTTTGTTCGTCACATATTTAGTGTGCACTGAATTTCCAGCGTTGTACATCGGAGGGGAACGGATGCGTGTTTCGGATGGAGGTGCTGTACCCAAAATTGTTTCAAGAACCTCCTGATCGAACCGACCGTTCGGAGTCGTCAATAAGGCACTTAGCTAATGTAAGGGCGTGGACCATCAGGGAACTTTTGCAAAGGTTCCGCACTACCAGCAAAAACCCTCAAAGCGCTATATCGAACTAAGGTTCAGTACTTTTCAGAGCAGTGATAGATCAAACCAAACCGGCTTTTCCAGGATGTTCATCCTTGCACTCTGAACTGTGTTGTGTGCAGAAAGTGCCCGACACCGTCCGGGACGGGGACGCGGGCTCTAGCCTGCTTGCAATGAGCTCGTTGTGCTCGGTGGTGAGGCGGATGGATCTCCTGACCCGTGACCTCCGTCGCAGTGAGGTGAGCATGGACAGGGTCATCATGTCGGGGTTGAAGGTGCTGCAGAATGGGATGGTAGGCGCTGTCAAGAAGCACGTCGCCCTTAAACGGTCGGGCCATGTCGCCATTGCTGCCGACGCCTGTGACGACGACGGCGAGGAGGCCCCTTCGGCATCACAAGCAGTAGGTGTCGCCCCCACCATCGCTGATTCGCGTGGGACCACGATCGGAGAGCCCGGAGGCGGCGTCGACGCGGCCGAAGCGAGGCACAAAAGGGGGTGACTGGGACCGTGGAGAAGCACAAGGACGAGGTTGTCCATGAGGCTGATGAGGAGGTTCGTGAGGAGGAGGAGGAGCAGGAGGAGGGGGGCTCGTAGGAGGAGGAGGAGAAGTAGCAGCAAGAGGGGGCGCAGGAGGAAGAGGTGGAGTGGGTATTGGAGGAAATGGAGGTGGAGTACGTAGAGGAGGGAGCGGCGGAAATGGGTGGGGGATCGGTGGAGGTTGCGAACGAGGAAGGGGAGGATGCCGACAAGAGGAAGGGTGCGATGTCAACGGAGGTCGGCCTGGAGGCGGCTCACGGCGACGATGTGGTCGGCGACGCAAAGGACATTGTCGACCTCGAGGTCGTTGGAGAAGGGGGCAACGCCGCAACCACGAAGCAGACGGGCGTGGAAGGGCCTACCGAGGCCACCGCAGGGAAGGCCGGGGGGGACAGGTCTAGGAAGAAGAAGAAGGTGCGCGGTCATCCCGGTTACTCCGCATCTGGTCGGCAGGCACCGCTAGACGTCGTCAAGCAGCTGCAATCGGAAAATAGGCGGTCGAGGGCGGAAAATGCACGCCTGGAAAAGGTGCTCGGTGAACAGACGGGACGGGTTAACAGCTTGGCGTCGGCGATAGCTGGAGTCCTCGACAAGGTCAAGGCTCTGACATCCCAGGTCGCCGTCACCGACAAGAATGTGGCAAAAGGTCTCGTAGACGCCACGTCGGCCATCTCGACCACCATCACCAACAACGCCACCGATAACATCGCCGATAGCATGGAAGCGGTAAAGTCGCTCGCCCAACTGATAACGACCTGGCTGCAGGATCTTGAGAGTCCTACCGGAGCCATGGTAGTTGAACGCGCTAAAGCGGAAACCTTCTTGGCCGATGTCGGACATTGTATGGTCCCCGCCTTACCTGCTCTTGCCAGTGCTCTCCTCTGCTACCCCCGTCTGTGCCCCACTGTCTCTCTTGTTGATGCTTCAGCTGGGCCTTGTTAGCGCCCTGAGTTCTCTGCTGTTCTTCCCCCCACGTTCATCTGCCTTCTCCACTTGAAAAAGTCCCTTGTCCCGCCTGCAGCAGGTGCTCAAACCCTAGCTCGGCTGACTGAGTACTCTTGGAGTATGGACGAATTCAGTGCTTGCGTGGATTGGTTTCACAGGCTTGACACTTCCTCGTAGGATTTAGAAGTAGCAATTATAAGCATAGGTGTGAAAACAAACACGCAAGCAATCTACCGAAGCTTGCCTAATTTCATAAGTACTAGCGACAGGTTACCGTTATCCCAACGGTTTCCGCTCGCCCGCCAATTCTCGGCTTGCAGATGTGTCGCTTCGGCTGCACCCGATTTCATAGTCATCCTCCCTACTGTAGTGTTTCCTATATCCTATTAGTCACGATGATATATCTACTGCTCTACGCACAGATTAGAATCGTGACAGCTGACGGACATTGTATGGTCCCCGCCTTACCTGCTCTTGCCAGTGCTCTCCTCTGCTACCCCCGTCTCTGCCCCACTGTCTCTCTTGTTGATGCTTCAGCTGGGCCTTGTTAGCGCCCTGAGTTCTCTGCTGTTCTTCCCCCCACGTTCATCTGCCTTCTCCACTTGCCCCCTCTGCGGTTGTCTGCTGGCCCCTGCCGACTGCCGCTGGACTTTCTCGGCATCCTTTCGGTGGACTGTGTGATCCCCTGTCCGCCCTCTTGCACGTGCCACATTGGTGCAATGGTCCGTCTTCCTCTGCCCTTGCGCCTCCACGAGTACCACCACTCCAGAGTCCTTGATCTCTTTCACCTTCCAGCGCTCAGTGCTGAGCCCAATGTCCATCATGTCATGTTTAGCCTGCTTCAGGTATACTTCCTCCCCTGCTCCTAGGGCCTTGCCCCTCTCCCTGCCTTGCCGTTCTCCCCTCTTCTTGTTGAGCCATGTGCAAGTTTTCGAGTGCCGCCGATAGGAGCTCCCTTAGGTACTTCGCCCTCGCTTCGGCCAGCCCCGCCCATTCTTCCTCCGTTGCCACCTGCACTGACCCCGTGAGGATCCTCGGTGCGTCTACTGGCAATACTGGGTCTCGCCCTAAGAGCAGGTAATACGGCGATAAGTCCCTTAGTGCCGCCTGCTTGCTAAATCTGTATCCGGCCACGACCCAAGGGAGCCGCGGGTCCCATTCTCGCTTAAACTTCTCTCTGTATGCCCTCAGCTCCCTCTTCACTGTCTGTACAAATCGCTCAGTGAGACCGTCGCTCTGCGGGTGATATCGCGAGGTCCTTCTGTGCGTGATGCCAGTGGTCTGCAACAGCTTATCGAACTCCCCCATGAATTCCGTCCCTTGGTCGGTGAGCACTTCCCCGCAAGCCCCGAACCTAGTGAGCACCTGCTCCTCGAACGCTTCAGCTATCTTCGCCGAGTTCTTGCTGGGAAGGGCCTTCACCTCGACCCATTTGCTGCCGTGCTCGATCATGATTAAGATGTAGCGCTTCCCCCTCCTGCTCAGCGGCATCTCCCCGGCTAGGTCAAGTGACCATCGGAACCCTATGCCGTGTATGGGTAGTGACTGCAGCTCCTTCCTGCCTCGCTCTAGTTCCGCTTTATTCCGACTACACAGCTCGCACTTGGTCACCCACTCCTTGACATCTCTCCTCATCCCTGCCCACCACCATCCGGTTTCTACTAGCTGCGTGGTTCGTAGGCTGCCATAGTGTCCCAACTGCCGGTGTACGGAGCTGATGATCTGCTCTCGCTCCTGAGGCCGTAGGACCAGCTTCCATCCGTCTCGAGTGTTCTTCTGCAGCTGCTCTTGGTGCCACCGATAGTGCGCTCCCCTAGCCCTCGCCCTCTCGCTAGTCGTGGTTTCTTCGGCGGTCTTGCCCTGCACCCAATCCAGCACTTCCTGATCTTCCCAGACATCTGCAGGCCCCGTCCCCTTTTCTCGGTGGGCCCCTTCGGCGTCGAGTTCTCTCGCTAGAGCCACTAGGCAGGCTGTAGGGCGATTCGTCAGCGGGTTCCGTGACAGTCCATCTACGTGTTGCATGGTTTTCCCTGTTCGGTGGCGGATGGAGAAGTCATATTCTTGTAAGCGCATGGCCCAGCGAGCGTTCCTCCCTGTTAGCGCTTGGTTGGTCATCAGCCAAGTCAGCGGTTGGTGATCAGTTACTAGCTCGAACTGCCTCCCTTGTAGATATACCCTAAGTGAGTGATTGCCCATACGGCTGCTAGCCCTTCACCCTCGTACGAGCTGTAGTTTGCCTCAGCCGGGTTGCAGCTCCGGCTGGCGAAGGCGACTACTTTCTCTTCTCCTTCCCTCTTTTGACACAAAATCGCTCCCATGCCAGCGCTGCTCCAGTCAGTGTACAGCACGAATGGATCCTCGGTGTTGGGCAGGGTCGGTACAGTAGCCGTCTTCACTGCTCTCAGCAGAGTGTGGAGTGCCCCTTGCTCCGCCTCCCCCCATTCCCACTTCTGATCCTCCCTCAGAAGCCGGTTTAACGCCGCTGCAGTTTTGCTGAAGTTCGGTATGAACTTCCTGTAGTAATTGAGAAACCCGAACACGGCTCGCAGAGTGCTCCTGTCCTTCGGCTGCGACACCCTGTCTAGGACCTCCACTTTCGCTTGCTGAATCCCCAGCTGCCCTCCTTGGACTTCGAACCCCATATATTTCACTCCCGTATTCCCGAAGCTGCACTTCTTCGGGTGACAGGTGAGGCCAGCTTCCCGAATGGCGTCCAACGTTGCTCGCACGTCCTTCACGTGCTGCGCCGCGTTCGGACTGAAGACAACGACATCATCAATGTAGCAGGCAGCCGCCGGTACACCACGCAGTGTCGTATCCATGACTCTTTGAAACAGGGCGAGCGCGTTCTTCATTCCGAATGGCATGAAACGCCACTCGTACAGACCGTCCGGCCCATGAAATGCCGTCTTTTTCCGGTCCGCGAGTCGAATGGGAATCTGGTTGAATCCCTGACGTAGATCCAGGGTGGAGAAGACTTTGGCTCCCTGCAGCTTATCAAAGATCTCTTCTGCCGATTGCATGGGGTACCTATCCGCCACCGTGACCTTATTTAGACTCTGGTAATCCCCGCACATCCTCCGTGCCGATACCGCTCCCGTCAGGTCCTTCCGTGAGGCTACCACTGTCGCTGCGGCGTAGTCACTCTCAGAACGTTGGATCAGCCCCGCTTCCAACAAACTCGTGGCATTTCTCGGTGCAGATGTCTACGTCGCCTGGACTCATCCGCCGCTTCCGTTGGTATATCGGAACCTCGGTGGTGAGTTCGATCTTCATCTCATGGGTGGTGCACCTCCCCAACTCCTGCAAGGTGTACGCGAATGTCCCGCGATGCTGCTTCAGCACTTCCTGCAGAGCTGCCGTCGACTCGGCATCCATCCCTCCTCCAAAGACCCACTCCTCGTCTGGGCCCCTTTCCTTCTTCTCTGGTAGTTCTACCGCAGACTTCCTGTCTCCCTCCACCACTCCTTCCATTACCTTCAGAGCCATGTACGCCGCCCACCCTTCATCGATCTTCACATCGTACCGTTTTTCGATCCGCGCCAGCGACTTCCTCTGCCACTCGACTGACTCCAGGTCTCGGTAGCGTTCGCTGCACGCAATGTCCCTTTGCAGCTCCTTCGCCTTGAGGTGCATCCGCATCGTATCTAGGTGCCAGGTCATGACGTTCGCGTCCATGGCTCGACCCAGGGCGGCTCGGCGCTGTTGCTCCGTCACCTCCGGATGTGCCGTAGCTCCCCACAGATGTCCCATGGCTGCTTCCCGCTCATTCGCCGTCGGTTGCTCCCAAACTCCTTTCTGCACATCGTAAATCATCCCTGGTCCCGGCAGCTCTTCCTCCATCCGGAATCCACGGGCGTCCGCGTAGGACACTAGCGGAGGCAACACCTGTCGCGGCTTGCCTGACTCATTACACTGGTACTGCGAAGGGTGATCAGGGCACGTCACCAGGGCTGGCAGACGGTTCGGCTCCAGGATGTCACTCACTAGCCGCGGTTCTGGGCGTTGCATCAACGCTATCGAGTGCCGTAGTGCTGCTGTGGACATCACGTTCTGCCAGTACCGCCTCGGCCGATGTGCGCGCGACCCCAGCTGTGCCGCATCTGCTGGTACTCCGTGCCCCACGACTCCGATTATCTCCTCAAACGCTCGTTTCACTGGCTCGCGCTTATCCTCAGCCAGATCTACATTCTCCAGAATGTAGGCAACTTCTTCCTGCCACTGCTGGATCATCTCTAGCACCCGCCGCAGGTCACGGAACGATGCTCCTCGCGCGTCTTCCATCCCCAGCCCTTCCCCGGCTCTAGAATATTCCTGACATTCCCACCCAGCGATAACAAGGTCTATCTGCCCCCAGCTCTCCAGTAGCTGCTCGGTGATGTCTCTGACGTCATGCACTGCTGGTTCAGACTCGTAAGGCAGCGCGTCCTCCCACATTTGATCCGGGTATTCGTCCCGCAGTAGCTCGGCGTGGTGGCGCACCATCTTCCGCACAGCTGGATCGCACTCGACATGGATCCACTTCTTGACGGTGCATCCCGCACGTAACGCCAGGCTGCACCGTGCCAGCTGCACCGCCAGGCTGGTCCCGATCCCCCCATACAGTTCCAGGATGCAGATAGGTACGTCCAGAGTCTGCACCCTACTAACTCGCTCAGTCAAGTCCGGCGGGCTCTGTCCCAAGGTCCGCCTCTCAATCCGCCGTTCGTACTCCTCCTCGTATCTCTCCCAGGGCCAATCCTCCAGCTCCTGTGTCAGATCCTTCCTTTGCGCCTGATACGCCTCTCGTGGCTCCTGCCAAACGAACCGGACCGGCAGCGTTCCTACGGTGCTCTCGGGGTCCCAGTATTGCACTCGGAATAGCACTTTCTCCTGCCAAGTGCAGATGGTGGCTCCCACTCGGTATAAGAGCTCCATCCCGACGAGGACATTGTAGTCCTCCGATTCCGAGACGCCGCACTGCAGCCGAATACAACACTCCTTCTCGGTCCCTGGTAAGAGTACCACTTCCACCGGCCGCCTGGTTTTCGACATCCACTTCGGCTCCCCTCCTTCAGCCGTCATGAGTAAGATTCCTCGCTCAATGGTGCGACCTGACCCGTTTAACTTCAGTTGTTTGGCGAGTCCCTTGCCGATGAGGACGTGGTGCGCTCCGGTATCAATGATGGCTTGCTTCACGGGCAGGCCTCCCACGGTGAGACTTCCCCGTTCTGCGATCAGCACGGATGCTTGACACACTAGCCTCTCGTTCGGGTGTCGCCTTATGTCCGAGGGCCGCACTCCTTCGACCTGACTGCTGCGGGAGCGGGTTCCGCTCGTCACTTCACTGCTCTGAGACTGGCTGGCCCTTGGTCGGAGGCGGATGTCATCCCTCGCTCGCGGATAGGCCATAGCGGCGTACTCTCGTGTGTAGTCCTCCTCGCCTTCCTCCTCGGCTTCGTCTATTTCTTCGTACGCCAACATCGCCCTCGCTTTTGCCTCCTTCGATTTAGGCAGTTGTTCCAGTCTCAGCTGCAACCACCGCACCTCAACTTGAAGCTCTTCTCTAATTGCCCCAAGCGCGTCCTTCGGTTGGCTGTAACAATCCTCCTTCCGGTGTCCACGTTTCCCGCACTGCTCGCATGTCGGCGCGTTGGGGCAGTCACGCTTCAGGTGTCCGTGCTCTCCGCAGGTGTGACAAAGCCGAGGGTCGGCTCGGCTGCTGCCCCCAGATGCCGATTCTGGTACCGCCACCGCTGCCCAGCTCGTCTTCGCCCGACTCCTACCGTCCGAATCTTCCAGATCTAGCAGCCGTTGCGCTTGCTCCGTTTTCTTCGCCAGCAGGTAGACTTCCTTTAGAGTGACATCGGCGCTGATACCGTATACAGTGCTCCGCACTACACCCTTTAGCTCTTCGTCTAGCCCCCGTACGAACTTCCGCACTAGCAGGCGTTCGTCCGAGCTTTCTAGATCTTCAGCCAACTCACTGAGTCTGCAGTAATATGCCGGCAGCGACTCTTCTTTCTTGCGACGGAAGTCCCGAGACTCCTCGACGCGCGCCTTAGTCTGCCCCGCGAACTCCTTCCGTAGCAGCTGCACGAATCGGGCCGTCGGGTTGGCTATTTCTCCGGCTGCCAGTTCTTCTAGAACTTCGTCTCGGGTCAGGCGGTAGAATGTCTCAGCCTCGCCCGCCAACGTCCCCACCATCTTCCGGAAGAATTCAGCCGGGTCATATCCGTCTCTTTCCCAACAATACTGTACGGTCTCGAGCTGCATCAGGTAATTCTTCAGATTGGGCCCCACGCCCGGAATCCCCGTATATCGCTCGGGCACCTCCACGTTGGGCAAGTTGGTCGCCTTCAGCGCATTCCGCTGATACTGTGTCCTTCCTAAGAACCTTCCGGGGCATCCGCGACGCCGCTGTGGATTAGAGCCTTCCCGGGCATCATCTCTGGTGCGAGGCCTCCTGACGGCTTCCAGCGCAGGTCGGCCCGATCCTTCTTCGGGGGCATCCCCGGCATTCCGTTTTGCGGAGTCACTGCATCTTGGGTTTTCCATCGTTCATGTACTTCCTCGGTCCAGCGAACGTCAAGCGGCGTATCCCCAGGGTCCGAGACAACGGAGCGAACTCGCTCCATGTTTTCCCTCCCTTCTCGTGCACGTTGGTGAGGAGTTCTATATTTCGGTGACTCGGACTCGGCGCGTGCCACGCCTGCGTTTCCTTGAGAAGCTATAGCTCCAGCCCGCCACCTCGCCGTGGGCTTCAACTCGTCTATGTCATTCCACAGTCGCGTCATTAGGAGATCTCAGCGATTCATCTACAACTCCTTGCGTGTTTGTTGAATAAGTCCCTTGTCCCGCCTGCAGCA
The DNA here is from genome assembly GCA_947470075.1 of Closterium sp. Yama58-4. Taxonomy (NCBI): domain Eukaryota; kingdom Viridiplantae; phylum Streptophyta; class Zygnematophyceae; order Desmidiales; family Closteriaceae; genus Closterium; species Closterium sp. Yama58-4. The sequence continues at coordinate 396,092 of CANIUD010000125.1, read as the reverse complement.
GGTGCTCAAACCCTAGCTCGGCTGACTGAGTACTCTTGGAGTATGGACGAATTCAGTGCTTGCGTGGATTGGTTTCTCAGGCTTGACACTTCCTCGTAGGATTTAGAAGTAGCAGTTATAAGCATAGGTGTGAAACAAACACGCAAGCAATCCTACCAAAGCTTGCCCAATTTCATAAGTACTAGCAACGGGTTACCGTTCTCCCAACGGTTCCCACTCGCCCGCCAATTCTCGGCTTGCAGATGTGTCGCTTCGGCTGCACCCGATTTCATAGTCATCCTCCCTACTGTAGTGTTTCCTATATCCTATTAGTCACGATGATATATCTACTGCTCTACGCACAGATTAGAATCGTGACACCGAGCACACGGCTGCTGTGGTGGACGACGCGAGGCGTGGTTTGGAGGACACCATCATAAAGCACGTCGGCGCTGCGCAAACCAACATTTCCGCCGCGGTGCCTTGCAACATCGTCGTGCGGCCGCCCGCCCCAACGCAAGCCTTCTCGGACGAGTTCATGCAGACGTTCAAGGCAGACGTGCTGAAAGCGGTGACGGAGGCCACACAACAGTCATTTCTCGCCTCCGGACTAAAGCTAATGACCGAGGTGGTCGGCACGGTAGCGCCTGCTCGGCGTGAGTCGTCGCCGTTGGCAAACGACTTTGGCCAAGCGCAAGGAAAGGAGGCCTAGAAGCAGGGTCAGAAGAGAGGGAGCGGGGGGGGGGGGGGGGGGGGGGGGGGGGGGGGGGAAGACGGAGACAAATCGGCGAGCGTAAAGCGGAGAAAGGGTGCTGAAGGGAGCAAGGGAGCTGGAGAAGACAGTTCGGGGAAGAAGAGCGTGGTCGAGTCGACATCCTGAAGCAGCACTGGGCTACTGTTGGATCGCCCAGCAAGGGCCAAGGAGGGGGGAGTGCGTAAGGGGGTCCCGCCGACGGGAAAGCCGCTAAAGACGCCGGGCCAAGTGCTCCGCCTTTGGTCGCCGAGAAGGCACCTTATCAGGAGAGCGGTGGGAAAGAGTTGAGCAACCGGGAGATCCCTACCGCGAAAACGGCGACAGGAGGTGCCGTCGGAACCGGCCAGGGGGTGAATGCCGTGGCAGCGGAGGCGTCAACGATTCCCCAACAGCCTCCCTTGGGTGCCCGCCCTCCGACTGGCCCGTCTGCCACCAAGGGCAACGTGTCGCCCCTTACCGACGTCCATTCTGTGGCTGGCCGCGCGGGGAAAGGGGCGACTGCCGCGAACGCGCTCAAGGACCAGCTCAAGCTCCTTGCGAGCCACAAGGATGTGCAACACCCTCCTCCCCCTGTTGATGCACGACTTGCTGAAACAACGCGTCGCCCCGCCGACCCTATCGTCACTGTGCCATCGTCCAGTGTGCCACGTGTAGTGCCGGCTGTCGCCGCCGGTCCTCCTGTCGACCCAAAGTCCGCTTTGCTGCGCGCCCAGTTGGGCTCACGACGAACTCAGCAGGCAGCTAGTTCTAGCGCGATGCCAACAGCGGGGAATGTTTCAGAGCCCACTCCCGTGGCAGCTGATGTCGACAAAGCGACGTAGAAGGGTGTGCGTGCCGCGCTTGCCACAGGCGGCGGCCGTGTTGAGGAGGTCGTCCACGATGCGGACATCGCTGCCATCCAGGCCCACCTGGATGCAGCCACACGCACCGGGCAACCCCCACCACTGGCCATCACGGACACAGCACATGTGGAGCCCTCGGCGAGTCTCGTTGGTGGTTCAGCGGCGCCAAAGGCGACCACTGATGCTGTCGGCGAGGGAAAGTTGAGACGCAAGGGGAAGTCCGACACAGGGAAAGGGAAGGCGAGCTCTCAGAGGAAAACACGGGTGACGTCGGCGACGAAAGAGATGTCGGCAGGGACAGGGAAGTCGGTGGAGAAAGGTAAAGAGATGGCGAAGGAGATTCCGGAGGAGCAGTCGGTCGGCAAGGAGAATTCGGTGGAGAAAGGGAAAGAGAAGGCGATGGAGAATCAGGAGGCGAAGTCGGTCGGCGAGGATAAGTCGACGAAGAAAGGGAAGGTGAAGGGGGTGGAGAAGGAGAAGGAATAGGCGGCGGAGAAGGAGAAGGAGAAGGAAAAGGCGGCGGAGAAGGAGACTATGGCCCGACTCGGGGACTTCAGTGCAAAATCTCCACCCAAGCCCACCATGCCCCGAGTCCACCCTTCTCTCCTCCTCCTCCTCAGCAGCAGCAGCAGCAGCACCAGCACCAGCACCAGCAGCAGCAGGAGCAGCAGCAGCACCAGCAGCAGCAGCAGCAGCAACAGCACCAGCAGCTCTGGCACCTCCTCCTCCAGCTCCAGCAGTTGCTTCACCGCCTGCAGCAGCACCTTAGCCTATAAGCGCAGCTGCCTCTTCCTCCTCCTCCCCCAACTTCCCAGCAGAACTCAGTTCCGCATTGTTCCACAAGCTCCGCCACTTCAAGCAATGTCCCACCTCTCTCATCCGTTGGTATTGCTGGTATGGTCAATCAAGCCACATCAGCTGCCCCTGCCACATACTCCTCTAGCACTAAAGAAACTGCGTTCCAGTCCTCTGTCCCTTCCTCCTCCCTCCCCTCCACTGTCGACTTTGTCCTTGACAGCGGCGCCACTGACACAGTTCTTCGCGATGCTGGCACCTTGCGCCCCCTCCCAACGCCTACCTCCCTCCTTGGCGCCGATAGCAGCTTCTCTATCCCCTGCCATAACACCTCGACTCTCCCCTGCCCACTCTTCCCCTCAGGCACTGTCACCGGTCTCCACATACCCTCTCTTCGCGCTAATCTCCTCTCGCAAAGGTCCCTTCAACAAGCCGGTATCACCACAGTATTCCCAGCTTATGCTAACTATTGCGCTCTCTACCATTCCGCCACCGGTCAGTTCATTTCTCGCATTCCATTTTGCCCTCGCTCCCGTCTGTACACCCTTCGGGTTCCTCGCCTCCCCTCCTGTCAGGTCATCTCTCGTCCTCCCCTCCACCCTCTCATCCCACCCCCTCCTCTCCCTCCCACTAACCCGGACCTCCCTTCACGCCCCCCCCCTGACTCCTCTTGCTCCTGTCGCTCCCTCTCCCACCCTGCCGTCCTCCTCCATCACAGGCTAGGTCACCCTAACTTCGGTCACTCTACGCTCCTCTGTATCCTCCGGTCTCCTCCACGGTCTCCCCTCCTCCCTCCCTCCCCTCCCCAAATCCCCTGCCCCCCCCTGCACCGTCTGCGTTCAGAGCAAGCTCAAGCAGCAGCCGCACCGGAGCTCCCCCTCCGCTGCTGCTCAGCCACTTGATCTTGTTCACATGGACCTCTGGGGCCCCAATCCCTCTCCCACTCGCCAGGGCCATCGATACCTCCTCGTACTCGTCGATGATCACAGTCGGTACTCGTCCGTCTCTCTCCTTCGGACGAAGGCAGATGCCCCGGCTGCGATCATCGCCTGGCTCGAGCGAGCAAACACCCATTTTGGGCGCCCTGTTCGCCGCCTTCACTCTGATGGTGGTGGTGAGTTCCTTAACAACCAAATATCCTCCTATTGCCAGTCTCATGGCATTCTTCAGACTTACACCCTCCCTCACTCCCCACAGCAGAACGGTGTGGCTGAAAGTCGTGTTCGAGAGATCACCAAAACTGCCCGGTGTCTCCTTGTCCACGCCTCCTGCCCTCCTTCTCTGTGGGGCTACGCCCTCCTTCATGCCGCCCTGCTTACTAACCTTTACCCTCACCCTCTTCTCCCATCCACCACCCCCACTGAGCTGTGGACGAACAACAAGCCTGATGTCTCATCTCTTCGTGTCTGGGGCTCAAAGGCTTATGTCCTTCTTCACCCCGCTGACCGCTCCCGTTCTATGGGAAAGCTTGCCCCTCGTACCCTTCCCTGCATCTTTCTTGGTCATAACTCCTCCTCACCTGACTACCTTTTCCTCCATCCCCCCTCAGGTCGTCTATTCCGCAGTAGGGATGTGGTCTTTGATGAGTCCACTCCTTACTACTCCTCTCCCCCATCCACCGACCCACTCCCCCGTCTTCCCCGTCCCCTTGTCTGGTCTGACACCACCCCTCCCCCTCTACTTCCTCCTCCCCCCATCCTCCCTCCCCCTCCCCCACCGTCGTCCTCGTCCCACGGTGCCCCTCCCTTGTCTGGTGATATATTTGACCCGGAACCTTTGTCCTCTCCCGTCTCCCCCACACATTCCTCTCCTAGTGCCCCTCCCGCCCCTCCTTCACCTCCCTCGCTGCCGACTCGTCCTTCCCCCCCTCCCCGCACTGTACTAACCCGGTACCCCCATACCAGGTCACGTGACAGTATCCTTGGTGCACCGCCCCCTGTTACCCTCTCTACCTCTACCCTCCCCCACTCTCCCCTCTCCTTCACCACTTCTTCCAGGCTGTTCTGCATCAACCTCCCCCTGCAGCAGCCCCCGCCGCCACCTCTCCAGCAGCGGCGCCAGCAGCAGCACCAGCAGCACGACCAGCAGCGGCACCAGCAGCGGCACCAGCAGCAGGACCAGCAGCGGCACCAGCAGCAGGACCAGCAGCGGCACCAGCAGCAGGACCAGCAGCGGCACCAGCAGCGGCACCAGCAGCGTCACCAAAAGCGGCACCAGCAGCAGGACCAGCAGCGGCACCAGCAGCAGGACCAGCAGCGGCACCAGCAGCAGGACCAGCAGCGGCACCAGCAGCGGCACCAGCAGCGGCACCAGCAGCGGCACCAGCAGCGGCACCAGCAGCGGCACGTGCAGCAGCACCAGCGGCACCAACGGTCATCCGCTCCTTCCACACCTCCCTCTCTGAGGACTCCCATGAGGAGTTCCTTGACCTCCACCTCTGTGACCCTTCCCTTCTACCCATCACCTTCGACCTTTCTGAGACACCAGTCTTCGCATTCTCCTCTGCTCCCTCCGTTTTCATCCCTACCACGTATGAGGAGGCCATGGCTTGCCCCGACGCCCCACTCTGGCTCGCCGCCATTATCAAGGAGCTGGAGGCCTTTGTCGCCAACTCCTCCTTTGTTGATGTGCCTCGCCCTCCCTCCTCTACGAACGTGGTGAAGGGGAAGTGGGTGTTTCGCGTCAAACAACTGCCAGGGGAGCCGCCCGTCTACAAGGCTCGTTACTGCGCCAAGGGGTTCACGCAGCGGTATGGTTTTGACTTCTTCGATACCTTCTCCCCCACTGCCAAGCCCGCTACTGTTCGCGCCGTGCTCGACCTCGCCGCTCGCCTCAATATGGAGATCCACTCGATGGACGTCTCTAACGCCTTCCTCCAAGGCGTCCTCCGCGAGCTTATCTACATGGAGCGTCCTGCCGGTTTTCACCTTCCCTTCCCTGCGGACTCTGTCTGGCAGCTGCGTCGCCCTGTGTATGGGCTCCGACAGGCCCCGAGGGAGTGGCATGCTAAGCTTGCCGCCACCCTTGCTGAACTTGGATTCCGCACCTCCCGCTCTGACGCCAGCCTCTTCCTCCGCGCCTCCCCCTCCCCCTTCTACATCCTTGTCTATGTCGATGACATGATTCTACTCACTGCCGACCTCAGCGAGTTGGAGCGTGTTAAGGCTGAGTTGGGCAGCCGTCTCAAGTGCAAGGACTTGGGCGAATTGCAGCATTACCTGGGCATGACAATCACCCGCGATCGCTCCGCCCGCACCATCTCTCTCTCCCAGGGTCATTACTTGCAGCAGGTCTTGGAGCGGTTTGACATGGTCCGCGGCGGCGCCCAACCTACTCCTCTTTCTGTCGGGCACCACCTCTCTCCACCCACCTCCCCCTCAGCCTCCTCCCATCCTTATCCCGAGCTCATCGGCTCCCTCATGTACGCCATGGTCTCCACTCGCCCTGACCTTGCCTACCCCATCAGCGTCCTCGCTCGTTTTGTTGGCGCAGGCAAGCATACGGAAGAGCACTGGCAGGCCGGCAAGCGTGTCCTTCGATACCTTCGTGGCACCAAGGACTATGTCCTTACCCTCGGCGGCCCCTCCCCACCTACCCTCAGCGGCTACAGTGACTCCTCCTGGGCTGATTCCCAGCCAGATCGTCGCTCCTCCCAGGGCTATGGCTTCTCTCTTGGCAGCGGCCTTATCAGCTGGCGCTCCACCCGCTCCTCGGCTGTCGCCCTCTCCTCCTGCGAGGCGGAGTTGTATGCCGCCACCATGGCTGCGCAAGAGGCCCGCTGGCTCACCTTCCTCCTTGAGGAACTTGGTGCCCCCCAGCGCTGTCCCACCATTTGGTGTGACAATGCCAGTACCATTCACCTCACCAAAAATGTTGTGTTTCACGGGCGTTCCAAGCACATTGAGCTCCGTCATTTCTTCATTCGCGATCTTGTTCAGGCGGGGCACCTTCGGCTCGACAAGGTTGACTCGGCGGCCAACCTTGCCGACATCTTCACAAAAGCTCTTCCTCATGTCGCTCACTCTTTCCTACTTCGTCTTCTTGGCCTCACTCCTCCTAAGTCGCCTCCCGCCTCTTGATTATAGCCTTCTAGCCTTATGCATGTTGGGGGGTTGTGTTGTAATTTCATAATTTATACAACATACATAGGCTAGAATTAGATCTGTAGTACACTTATAAATTGGGGGGTTGTTTAGTGTACCCTCCAACCACATTTTGTGGTTGGTTGGGATTGGTCCTTAGCTCAACCAATCCCAACCAACACACATTTGTGGTTGCTTGGGTCACAAGCAAGCTCACCCATTGGCCAACTTATTGGCCAATAGGGTAAGCTTCCCTTTCATCTCTCTCTTGCTCATTGTTTGTACTAAAGGGCCTCTTGGCTCATTATTCAATGTATCTCTTCTAGCTTTTCAACACAATAATCATCCACCAGTGAGTGAGTCTGCTCCTGCAACTGGATAGGGAAAGAGAAAGCACGGTGAGTAGGCAGTGTCACATTGACATTACAATAATCATCCACCAGTGAGTGAGTCTGCTCCTGCAACTGGATAGGGAAAGAGAAAGCACGGTGAGTAGGCAGTGTCACATTGACATTACAATAATCATCCACCAGTGAGTGAGTCTGCTCCTGCAACTGGATAGGGAAAGAGAAAGCACGGTGAGTAGGCAGTGTCACATTGACATTACAATAATCATCCACCAGTGAGTGAGTCTGCTCCTGCAACTGGATAGGGAAAGAGAAAGCACGGTGTGTTTTGTGAAGGTTCAGAACAACTCTTTTATCAACTGGATAGCGAAAGAGAAAGCATGGTGTGTTGCATCGGAGAAAGCATGGTGTGTTGCATTGGATGATCTCCCTGAATCGTTGCTCTTCATATTCTGTTCTTGTCTTTTCCTCTGTATAGTCGACTCAGTATCCAACACTCCCTTTGTCCCTCCCTCTGCCCCTCCTATTTGATCACCGTAAGGGGTGTGTTTATAGTCGACTCATCATCCAAGAGAGAAACCAGGGTGACCCGCTTTTGAGTCGACTCTAGTTTTGAGTCTAGTTTTGAGTCGACTCTAGTTTTGAGTCTAGTTTTGAGTCGACTCAAAACTAGTACCGTAAGAGGTGTGTTTATAGTCGACTCATCATCCAAGAGAGAAACCAGTGTGACCTGCTTCTTTATCTGTGCACCGTTTATTTCTCTTTATCCACTCCAATTTCCCAGATTTTCCTAGTTTTGGCTCCGACATACATAAATTCCCTCAGCTGTTGCAATTCTGTGTTCCTCCTCCTCCCCCACATTTCCCCATATGGCGGTGCATTTCCTCTGTTTCTGTTTACAGGACTGTGAAAACTCTTGAAGCTCTTCCTCTTGACCAGGTTTCAATGGTCGTTGCCAACAGCAGCGCTGCTAATGCTTCGGGCAACAACACTGCTGGTTCCGTGACCGCGGGAAAGCCGTCGACACGTGTGCGGCTGCCATTGGTGGCCGTTGCCTCTCTGCTGGTGATGGCAATGCTCATATTGGGAAACTAGTGGGTGTATCGGTTATTTAACGGGACTGCCAGCAACACTGCTAGTGCTACAACCACGAGAAAGCCATCGTCACGTGTGCGGCTGCCACTGGTGGCCGTTGCCTTTCTTCTGATGATTGACATGCTTGCGCTGGCCAACTACCGTAATAGGCATGCCTTTTGGGGCGCCTCAAATGTCTTGATGCTGATAATTGCCATGCTCGTGCAGGCTAGCTAACGGGTGTGCTGATGATCATGCGATATTACTTTTGGACTACCTTGCAGTTGCCACTGGTGACAGTTGCCTTTCTGCTGATGATCTCAATGCTTGTGTAGGCCAATGGGTGTGCTTCAGAGTCGACTCAGAAGTCACCTTGTGTAGGCCAATGAGTGTGCTTTTGAGTGCAGTGCAGTGCTCATGTACTGACCAGGTATTGTTCGTGCTGCTGCTGATGATTCTATGTGTGTGCTGCTGATGAGCCTTTCTGCGGTTGATTCCACACCACACCACACCACACCACACCACACCACACCACACCATACCATACCACACCAGCACACAGAGACCAGAACCTCTCGACTGCCCCCTCTCGTCCAGGCCGACATGTTGCACTGTCATGTTACATCACTTGAGTTGAGACATACGGTGGTAGAGAGGAATTGGATGCAACAGGTTGGGCAGGGCACTAAAAGCTGCAGAAGATATGGACAAGTTACAGTAACAAAGTTGGCATTCTACTACACAACTTCCTAAGCTAAGTATGCAGCTCAGCAGGCAACCCACAGAATTTCTTCCTCCACACAAGCACAACCCAGAACCTCGGCTGCCCCCTCCACCACAACCACCACCCCGCCATGTTGTGGTGTGGATACCACTTGAAAGGGAGACATGATAGTAGGTTGATTTCGAATACAACAGGCTGGACACATAAAAGCTGCAAAAGTAATTGCATAAGCAAGCACTCACTTCCGGTATGTTAATATACATTCATCTACACAACTTCCTAAGCTTAGAAGTACGCAGTTCCACAGGCAAGCCACAGAAAATCTTCCTCCATACAAGCACAACCCGGAACCTCGGTTGCCCTCTCCACCCCACCATGTTCCCATAAGGAGGCACGGCGCCGTCGAATGTGATTATATGGAACGGGGCGAGGAAGGGTAGCGTGTAGGGCTTGAGAGCGAGGGGAGTGGCGAATGAGAGGGGGAGGCGGTGGGCTGGAGGGGAGGTGTACCAGGAAGAGTAAGCGGCGTTCAGGAAATGGTTTACGGATTCGGTCGGAAAGAGTGGTGATGATAGACGACTGATGAAAGCCTGAGATGGGTTATGGATGAAGGTTATGGGGATCAGGAAGGTTGAAGCAATGAGATTAGGTGGGACAGAAAAGTAAACTGCATTTGTGTATGCGATCTTGTTCCTTGGAAGAATGGTACAGTATTAGTCACAAAGCGTACAAACTTACAAAGAAGAAACGTACGTTAGGGATGAATGAAGCAGATAATGGACGCCATACACGAATCAGGCGGCAGGGAGAGAGGGGCGGCGGCGAACACAGCAATACAGAGTGTACCTAGCAATATGCACCCAGCAGGCAGAGGAGACGCACGCACCTGGAAAAGGTGCTCTGAGGGAGCGAGGAGGAGCGTGGAGGTGGAGAAACGGTCAGGCGGCAGGGAGAGAGGGGCAGCGGCAAAGGGTCGGTGGTGGGAGAAGAGTTGGATGCAGGATCGCCAGAAGAGGGAGAGAGGTTGAACGTAGGCCATGAGTGGTATGTCAACCTGTAGGGAGTGGGGGGGAAGGACGGGAGGAAGACAGGAGTGGGGGGTTGGGAGATGAGCAGAAGCGAAGGGGCGGAGGTGGGAGAAGAGGTGCAGGCATGTGCTGTCAGCGGTTAACAGGTGGGCTGACAGGAGGGAGACAGGGGGGTTGGGAGGTGAGCAGAAGCGAAGGGTTGGTGGTGGGAGAAGAGGTGCGCAGGAGCGCCAGAAGAGGGAGAGAGGATGCACGCAGGCAATGATTGGGGGAAGCATGGCGAGGGGAGCAGTCGAGAAGAGAAGAGAAGAGAAGAGAAGAGAAGAGAAGAGAAGAGAAGAGAAGAGAAGAGAAGAGAAGAGAAGAGAAGAGAAGAGGGAGAGAGGATGCACGTAGGCAATGAGTGGGATGTCCACTTGATGGGAGAAAGGGGGGGGTAGGGAGAGAGAGGACAAAGAATACGTGCCATCAAACTTTCCCTAACCTGCTGCTGCAACCCCGCCCACCTGTTAGCCATGTAGACTGGATGAGCTGCAACCGCTCAAATGCCCCCACCCACCTTTTGCCGTCATGCCGCCCACCTGTTGCCGTAATGCCGCCCACCTGTTGCCGTAATGCCACCCACCTTTTGCCGTCATGCCGCCCACCTGTTGCCGTAATGCCACCCACCTGTTGCCGTAATGCCACCCACCTGTTGCCGTAATGCCACCCACCTGTTGCCGTCATGCCGCCCACCTGTTGCCGTAATGCCACCCACCTGTTGCCGTAATGCCACCCACCTGTTGCCGTAATGCCACCCACCTGTTGCCGTAATGCCACCCACCTGTTGCCGTAATGCCACCCACCTGTTGCCGTCATGCCGCCCACCTGTTGCCGTAAGGCCGCCCACCTGTTGCCGTAATGCCACCCACCTGTTGCCGTGATGCCACCCACCTGTTGCCGTAATGCCACCCACCTGTTCACCCCCTACCCCTCCCGCCCTCACTTGAATCCAACCTGCTGCCATACTGCATTCAACCGCTGAAATGCCCCCACCCACCTGCTGCCATACCGCATTCAACCGCTCAAATGCCCCCACCCACCTGCTGCCATACCGCATTCAACCGCTCAAATGCCCCCACCCACCTGCTGCCATACCGCATTCAACCGCTCAAATGCCCCCACCCACCTGCTGCCATACCGCATTCAACCGCTTAAATGCCCCCACCCACCTGCTGCCATACCGCATTCAACCGCTCAAATGCCCCCACCCACCTGCTGCCACAGCCTGAGAATCAGAAAGTCGGGCAGCAGAGGCCGGGCGGCATGAGCTGGCGGGCGGCGCACAGAGACTGGGTCGACCACTCGCACGGACCAGAAGAGCGACTGTGGGGGGTGGATGAGGGTGAGAGGGAGAGGAGAGATGGAACCATTAGGTTCAGGAGGTGAGAGTATGGGACAGTGGAGTGAGTGGATGGTCAGAGCACAGAGACGGGGTCGACCACTCGCACGGACCAGAAGAGCGACTGTGGGGGGTGGATGAGGGTGAGAGGGAGAGGAGGGATGGAACCATTAGGTTCAGGAGGTGAGAGTATGGGACAGTGGAGTGAGTGGATGGTCAGAGCACAGAGGCGGGGTCGACCACTCGCACGGACCAGAAGAGCGACTGTGGGGGGTGGATGAGGGTGAGAGGGAGAGGAGGGATGGAACCATTAGGTTCAGGAGGTGAGAGTATGGGACAGTGGAGTGAGTGGATGGTCAGAGCACAGAGACGGGGTCGACCACTCGCACGGACCAGAAGAGCGACTGTGGGGGGTGGATGAGGGTGAGAGGGAGAGGAGAGATGGAACCATTAGGTTCAGGAGGTGAGAGTATGGGACAGTGGAGTGAGTGGATGGTCAGAGCACAGAGACGGGGTCGACCACTCGCACGGACCAGAAGAGCGACTGTGGGGGGTGGATGAGGGTGAGAGGGAGAGGAGGGATGGAACCATTAGGTTCAGGAGGTGAGAGTATGGGACAGTGGAGTGAGTGGATGGTCAGAGCACAGAGACGGGGTCGACCACTCGCACGGACCAGAAGAGCGACTGTGGGGGGTGGATGAGGGTGAGAGGGAGAGGAGGGATGGAACCATTAGGTTCAGGAGGTGAGAGTATGGGACAGTGGAGTGAGTGGATGGTCAGAGCACAGAGACGGGGTCGACCACTCGCACGGACCAGAAGAGCGACTGTGGGGGGTGGATGAGGGTGAGAGGGAGAGGAGGGATGGAACCATTAGGTTCAGGAGGTGAGAGTATGGGACAGTGGAGTGAGTGGATGGTCAGAGCACAGAGACGGGGTCGACCACTCGCACGGACCAGAAGAGCGACTGTGGGGGGTGGATGAGGGTGAGAGGGAGAGGAGGGATGGAACCATTAGGTTCAGGAGGTGAGAGTATGGGACAGTGGAGTGAGTGGATGGTCAGAGCACAGAGACGGGGTCGACCACTCGCACGGACCAGAAGAGCGACTGTGGGGGGTGGATGAGGGTGAGAGGGAGAGGAGGGATGGAACCATTAGGTTCAGGAGGTGAGAGTATGGGACAGTGGAGTGAGTGGATGGTCAGAGCACAGAGACGGGGTCGACCACTCGCACGGACCAGAAGAGCGACTGTGGGGGGTGGATGAGGGTGAGAGGGAGAGGAGAGATGGAACCATTAGGTTCAGGAGGTGAGAGTATGGGACAGTGGAGTGAGTGGATGGTCAGAGCACAGAGACGGGGTCGACCACTCGCACGGACCAGAAGAGCGACTGTGGGGGGTGGATGAGGGTGAGAGGGAGAGGAGGGATGGAACCATTAGGTTCAGGAGGTGAGAGTATGGGACAGTGGAGTGAGTGGATGGTCAGAGCACAGAGACGGGGTCGACCACTCGCACGGACCAGAAGAGCGACTGTGGGGGGTGGATGAGGGTGAGAGGGAGAGGAGGGATGGAACCATTAGGTTCAGGAGGTGAGAGTATGGGACAGTGGAGTGAGTGGATGGTCAGAGCACAGAGACGGGGTCGACCACTCGCACGGACCAGAAGAGCGACTGTGGGGGGTGGATGAGGGTGAGAGGGAGAGGAGGGATGGAACCATTAGGTTCAGGAGGTGAGAGTATGGGACAGTGGAGTGAGTGGATGGTCAGAGCACAGAGACGGGGTCGACCACTCGCACGGACCAGAAGAGCGACTGTGGGGGGTGGATGAGGGTGAGAGGGAGAGGAGGGATGGAACCATTAGGTTCAGGAGGTGAGAGTATGGGACAGTGGAGTGAGTGGATGGTCAGAGCACAGAGACGGGGTCGACCACTCGCACGGACCAGAAGAGCGACTGTGGCGGATAGTGAAAATGGGGGGTTGGTTGGTGTGGAGATTACTTTTGAGTCGACTCAAAAATGGGGGGTTGGTTGGTGTGGAGATTACTTTTGAGTCGACTCAAAAATGGGGGGTTGGTTGGTGTGGAGTTTACTTTTGAGTCGACTCAAAAATGGGGGGTTGGTTGGTGTGGAGTTTGGGGTGGGAGTGGAGGGAGTGGATGGGCGGACACACAGAGACGGGGTCACTCAAAGCACGCTGTGCGGCACTTTGTGCGGCACACTCTGCTGGACCACTAAATCTTTCCACTCACCTCAAAGTCGTAGGGCGCCCATTTCTCCTTGGCCACTCTAGAAGACACCAGCAGCAGCGTACGGCGGCACTTGTCCTTATCCACATCAGACCGGCTGGCCTTCATCACCCTCCTCCCTCCCATCCCCTCTGCCCCACTCCCCTCCTCCCCTCCTTCCCCTCCCCCTCCTACTCCACCCCCCATCTTGCTTCTCCCCTCCCGCCCCTTCCCCCACCCACCCCTCTTCTTCTGCTTCCCATGCTTCCCTGAAGCAACATCTTTAGCACCAGAGCCGAAGCCGCCACCGGTGTTGTTTGTCTCAACTGCCCGCCCGCAATGATGGCGGCGGAAGGATCGGATCCACACAGCCACGGGGATGATGTCAGCTGCTGACGTCAGCACTGTAGCAAACACGCCTTCCTCTACCCGCCTCTGCCTTTCCTGCTCCTGCTGCTCGTGCTTCTGGGAAGTTTCCTCAGCGATAGAGCCAGCTAATCCAGTGACAGAGACAAGACCTGCCGTTGATCTCTTTCCCTTGTAACCGTTCTCAACCGTTCTCGATGCTACTCCTGACGCTCCTGCCCCTGCTGCCGCTGCTGCGGCCAAATCAATGCTCTTGCTTACAGAGCCGGATGAGGAAGAGGAGGAAGCGGAGGAAGAGGAGGAGAGGGAGGACTCGAGAGGGTCAAAGAAGGAGTCGAGGGCAGAGGTGGAGGTCAGGGACCTGGCGCTGCCTGCTGCTCTCCCTGCCTTGGCCTCCGCACCAGTTTCACTGCTGTCTTTTACAGACGAGGAGGAGGAGGACTCGAGAGGGTCGAAGAAGGAGTCGAGGGCAGAGGTGGAAACCAGGGACCTGGCGCTGCCTGCTGCTCTCCCTGCCTTGGCCTCCGCACCAGTTTCACTGCTGTCTTTTACAGACGAGGAGGAGGAGGAGGACTCGAGAGGGTCGAAGAAGGAGTCGAGGGCAGAGGTGGAAACCAGGGACCTGGCGCTGCCTGCTGCTCTCCCTGCCTTGGCCTCCGCACCAGTTTCACTGCTGTCTTTTACAGACGAGGAGGAGGAGGAGGACTCGAGAGGGTCGAAGAAGGAGTCGAGGGCAGAGGTGGAAACCAGGGACCTGGCGCTGCCTGCTGCTCTCCCTGCCTTGGCCTCCGCACCAGTTTCACTGCTGTCTTTTACAGACGAGGAGGAGGAGGAGGACTCGAGAGGGTCGAAGAAGGAGTCGAGAGCAGAGGTGGAAGCCAGGGATCTGGAGCTGCCTGCTCTCCCTGCCTTCGCCTCCCTACCTGCGGCTGCTTCTGTTGATGATGATGATTCACGGCTTTCTTTTACAGATGTAGAGGAGGAAGAGGAGGAGAAGGAGGATTCGAGAGGCTCGAAGAACGAGTCGAGAGCCGAGGTGGAAACGAGGGATCTGGAGGTGCCTATTTGCGACTTGGAACGCCCAACACGGGTGTGCTTGTTTTGGTTACGACTTCCATGCAGCCTCTGCTGCTCGTGCCCTTGCCGCTGCTGCTGCTGTGGCTGGTTCTGCTGCTCCTGCTCCTGCTCGTGCTGCTGCTGATGCTGGGAGTGCAATAGCAGCGGTGGGTCATTGGGCAAATCAGAAGAGGAGAGGGGAAGGGATGGGGGGAGGGAGGATGGGGACCAGAGCCACTGAGGGAGGTGAGGAGGTGGACAAGGGGAGGATGACGAGGAGGAAAGCAGAGAAGAGGAGGAGGAGGAGGAAGAGGAGGAAGAGGAGGAGGAGGAAGAGGAGGAGGAGGTGAGTGGTGGTGCAAGGAGGGCCATATCGAGGTGGAGGTCAGGAATGAGTCCCACCCACGGCAGCTGGGCCACGCCTGCCCAGGAACACACTGGGGAGGCAAGGAGGGGAGACGGGGAGGGAGTGTGCGGAGTGGGAGGAGTCGAAGTGGGAGTGGGGGAGAGAGGAGGGGTGGAAGAGAGAGGGAGCAAAGAGGTTGGGGTGCTGGTGGTGTCAAGGGGAGGAGAGGGGGAGGAGGAGAGAGGAGGCGGGATGGGAGATGGAGAGGAGGGCGGGATGGAAGGTGGTACGGAAGAGAGAGCTGCGGTGCTTCTGTTGCCTCCCTGCTTCTTCCCCACAGTCACTGCCCCCTCTTTCCCCAACCTCACTGCTACACTCTCTTCTAACCCCTCTGCCCCCTGCTTCCCTACCTCCCCAACTCCTTCCTTCCCCTGCTCCACTGCTCTCGCCTTGCCTAACCCCACTCCTCCCACCGTACTTGAGTTCACAGATACTGACTTAGACAGGGACAGCCGCGACATTTGGGGCGCCTCAAAAGCCACCTCCACTGTTCCCGCCTTGCCTAACCCCACACCTCCCACCGTACTTGAGTTGACAGCTCCTGGCATCGACAGGGACAGCCGCAAAGAGGTCTTATTCAGCACTCCTTCGCCAGCCAAACCCTTCAACCCCCTCCCGAATCGCCCCTTCCCTTCCCCCTTCCCCTCCACTACTCTCTCCCCCTTCCCCTCCGCTGTAACCCCAGCTTCCTGCTTTCCCCCCTGCCCCTGCCCCTGCCCCTGCCCCTGCCCCTGCCCCTGCCCCTGCCCCTGCCCCTGCCCCTGCCCCTGCCCCTGCCCCTGCCCCTGCCCTATACAGTGCGCCCCCTCTCCCAGGGGAGCCGCCCACTCCCCCTGCTGCAGCGACCAGTACAGGGCCAGCCAGGCTCGGCACCACACCGAACAGAAGCCCCAGGCTCGGTCGGACTCGGACAGGTACGGGAGAGGTCCGGAGAGGAGCGGGTGGGTGGGTATGGAAGGGGAGGGGGAGGAATGGTGTGGAGAGCGGTCTGGAGTGGTGGCACAGCTACAAGCACAGGAGGAGTTCGAAGTAGTGGCAGCAGCACTAGCAGCAGCAACAGCAGCAGTACCAGCAGCATTACCAGTTGCACTGCTAGCAGCACTGGTAGCAGCACTAACAGCAGCACTTGTAGCAGCAACAACCCCGTTCCCCGCACCCTTAAAGCCCAGCTCGTGAGACCCAGGGATCAGCTGATCCAAGGGCGTGTTCAGAAAGAGCCAGGGTTTGAACCAGGGGTTGGCGAAGTGCACTGTGTGAACAGGCCCTAGGTGCAGAGGGGCGCAGTCAGGGCCACAGGGGGGGTGCAGCCAGGAGGGAGGTTGGTACCAGGGGAGGGGGAAGTGGAGAATGGCGTTGGTTGTGAACGAGAGGCGGCAGGAGGGGTGGGACTTGAACCAGTGGCGAAACACAGAGTTGAGAAAATCCTGATGGTGGGAGCAGGCGGGAGGGAGGGGCATGGGGGAACAGGGGGGGCATGAATCAGCGGCAGGAGGGGTGGGACTTGAACCAATGGCGAAACACAGAGTTGAGAAAGTCCTGATGATGGGGGGGAGAGGAGGAGCAGGGGTGGAGAGAGGGGGCATAAGCAGGGGGTCCATCGATGGGTCAACGGCAGGATGGGTGGGACTTGAACCAATGGCGAAAGACAGAATTCAGGAAGTCCTGATGATGGGGGGGAAAGGGAGTATGGGGGGCAAGGGGAGTTTTTCTTGAGGCGCCTCGAAAGGGAGTATGGGGGGCAAGGGGAGTTTTTCTTGAGGCGCCTCGAAAGGGAGTATGGGGGCCAAGGGGGGGCATTGGTGGGGCCATTGGGGAGAAACAGGGGGAGCAGGAGGGAGGAGGAGGAGGAGGAGGAGGAGGAGCGGGACTTGTATGTACCAGTGGCGAAAGACAGAGTTGAGAGGGGGAAGCAGAGGGATCAGAGGGGGGCATGGGACAGCTAGGAGACGAATGGGAGAAACAAGGGGAGCAGGACCAGTGGGCGTGGTAGCAGTGGCAAAACACTAAGTTATGGCGGCAGGGGAGACAGCATTGGGGTCAGCTATATTAGAGTTACTTTAGTGAATGTGACCCATAAATAGTATACAGGTGGGTGGGGTTTTGCGACGTTGAGACGTCTCAAATTTCTCAAAAGTGGCTCGAAAATTATATCGGTGGGTGGGTGGGTGGGTGGGTGGGTGGGTGGATGGGGCGTTAATGCTCTAGGCCCAAATTGCGCAAGATTACTAATCTTGCGTGCTGAGGGGTGGGTTTGGGAACGTAAGAGTCGAGGGGAGTGTTGGGAAGGTGACCTGTCTGATTTCGCCCGTAACACATGTTTTTTTCGCTGAGTCAGCGGGCTTCAGGGGGAAACGTGAGTTTGGGGATCTCGAGTCCCAAATTGCAGAGTAGTAAAACTCGATGTTTTGGCAGTGAGTTTTCTTTCGACCAATCAGATTGCATCGCACCTACTGTAACCAAATTTTCGCCACACACCAGCACAGAAAACGAGAAGTGTGCAAGATTACTAATCTTGCCCTGCGCGGCCCGCAATTTGGGCCTTAAGCTTTAAGTCACTCTTCATAGAGCGCTAGCAGCATCCCTGCCGTACCTGGTCAACAGGCATGGCACAGCATGCAGTGCACCATGAGGCTGGTCGCTTTGGCGAATCCGTACCTGGTCGTTAGGCATGGCGCCAGCTCGAGCAGCCACGGCAGCAGCCACCACCTTGGCTCGCCTCACAATCTGCCGAAACACCGCGAGGCTCGGCCGAACCAGCAGCACGCCTGCGTTGAAGCGGTCAGCCTCGTACACGTCAGGTGCGGCAGCGAGAGGCTCGGGACAGGGCTGCCTGTGGGGGGAGGTGGTATCTGGTGAAGAGTCCACCTTGCCTGCTCCCTTGCTGCTTCTGCTTCTGCTGCTGCTGCTGCTGCTGCCGCTGCTGCCGCTGCTGTTGCTACTAATGGTGCTGCTGCCATCCTCCGCGTTACTGGGAAACAGGTGATCCAAGTTTCTCGTTATAAGCACATCCACGTCAAGATACAGCACCCAATCGTACTCCACCAACCGCCACACGTGAAGCTTCCTGTAACCTTCCACCGGAGACCCCCCCCCTGCCATCCCCGTCCCCTGATTGCCCTCCAAACCATCCCCAGCCGCCCAACCAGTTCCGCCGCCCGATCCCCTTCCGCCCGCCGCCCCTGCGCCACCCGGTCCCGCTACTAGCAGCGGATTGGCCGCAACGGTGGCTCCTTGAAGGTGATTGGCCGGGAGGGGGATGACGGCTGTGAAGTGGCGGAGGAGGAGGGGGAGGGGGAGGGTGGAGGGCTGGCGGGGTACGGAGGAGGAGAGGAGGAGCAGCAGGTCATGAGGGGTGCGGGAGAAGCGGAGGGCTTGAGCCGCCACTATAGCCGGACGGAGCTGGAAGGGGGTAGGGGGCGGAAGGGGGTGGGGGAGAACAGCAGGAAAGAGCAACAGCAGCATGGAGGGCTGGCGGGGTACGGAGGAGGAGAGGAGGAGAAGCAGGTCGGGGGGGGGGGGGGGCGGGAGAAGCGGAGGGCTTGCGCTGCCACTATCGCTGGACGGAGCTGGAAGTGGTGTGGGGGGTGGTGGGGGGACAAGGGTGGGGGGGGTGCATGCATGAGGAGAAGCGCAGTGGTTGCGCTGCCACTATGGCTGGGCGGAGGTGGAAGCAGGGTAAGGGGAGGAGAATGGAGGGAGGAAGGGGGGAACGGGGAGAAGCGGAGACAGGGGAGGGGAGGAGATGGAGAGCTGAAGGAGGAGTTGAGGAGAGGAGGGAGTGGATTGTGGGAGGAGGGGAAAGAAAGGAGAGGAGGAGATGAGAAGAGGAGGGCGTGGATGGTGGGAGGGGGACTTTTGAGAATTGCTGCGGGGACTACAAGGCTTGCTGCGGTTCGAATCCGTCTTCACTCTGAGAAGTGGAGGGCGTGGATGGTGGGTGGGGGAAAAAGACAGACAGAATGGTTACGAATGTTACAAGCACGAGGTGGCTGTTACAGCGACGCTGTAACGAACACCTGCTGTTACAAAAAATCCACCGCAGTCAAACAAATGTTGCAAAGCACTATGTGCTTGTTACAATGACGCGGTTTCAACCCCCTGTAGTTAAAACTAAACTACCCACCAGAACCAAACGAGTTACAAGCAGTTGTTACCAGATATTGAACCTTAAACTTCCCCTCCCAATCCCTTCCCCCTTTTCCCCTTTCCTTCTCGTCCCTCTTTCTCCCCCTACCCAATTTCTTTCCAACCTGCACACCACCCGAACCAGGAACGAACCACCAACCAGACTAGACGAATGAACGATGAACACGTAAGCAAATCGCGATTTCGCCATCCCCGAACGAAGCGCACCCAGCAAGTCGCCTCCTCTCCCCGCCTTCCCTCCCCTTTCCGCTGCTCCTCTTCCCCCTCGCCCTCCCCCCTCTCCCCCTTTCCCTTCCCCGCGCCGACTTCCATCTCCCCCCTCCCCCTCCGCCTCCTCTTCCCCGTCTCCCCATTCCCCCTCGTCCGCTTCCGCCTGTAGCCGCGCCTCTAATTGCATTCTTAAAGCCCGTGTCCGCTGCCGCCGCTCCTTCCAGCCCCCTTGAAGCCGCACGCGCCGCGTAGCGGAGCTCACGGCGCCAATCGCGCCGCCATGGGTTGCATTAATCCTATTGGGTTCTAAGCCGTGGTTCCCTAGACCGTACGCTGACCACTCGTCTTCAAGCGACTCGGCTCCATTGCCAGTGTTTTCTATCTTCACCTTACCCGAGCCGCGAATACGACCTCGATCCCGGTCTAGGCCACTGGAAACGGAGCGTTCTGATTGGTCGGAGTCGGGCGGTTCGGAGGAAATCAGTAGGCTGTAGCAGTAACAGATGGCGAGAACCACGGCGATTAAGAGGAGAGGTAAGACGCGCTTTAAAGGGCGGCGTTTCTTAGGTAAAGGATACGCCTTTCCTTTAACTGCAGGACTGGACCAAACGTGAGGCTTCGGCATCGTCCGTGCCGACTGAGTGCACACTCAATTGAAGCTTCTTATGGTACCGAATGGTACCGAACTAAGTTATCAAACTACAACCATGGACTGGAAAACAGCTCACACAGGTTGCCTGCCCGAAACATGCGCGAGAAAGCGTAGAAACGCGGCAGTGAAGTGACTGCCTCGTTATGGCATTGCGATGGGACGTGGCTTGCGTCCAAAAGACGGTCGCAACTCGTGAGATGTTCTTGACTCGCAGCGTCCGTGCGCTCGGATGCATACGATCCGAGGCTAGTCACAGAAGCCGAAATGTGCGTCCATGGCTACCAAATAACGGCGGAAGTAGATAGGTGGTGTGGGATTCCCGAGGAAGTTGGAGGAAAACAGAATCTTAGGGCGTGGTACATCTAAAATCCAACCAGTACGAACCAAGGAACCTTTCGGAGCTCAGTGTGGTGACATTTCTCGTAGAACCTCGCGAGTTTTCGTCACGAATTTTCCGACGTCGCAATTGTGCTGAACCCAGCTGGTTTGATTGTTCGATTTGTGTTTAGGCGGTGCGAACGGTTCGATTTGCCCCATTCGGAAATCAGATGTACAGTGACCGAACGATTGCTTAGGGCGTGTTACCTCAAAAGTTCAAGTGGGTCTGTTCAAACAAGCACCGTACTAAACCTTGCTGATTATATTTTTTGCCTCACTCTACAAAACCGACCCCGATGGAACAGCTGGACACCACACGATGTGACACGCCATCATCGCGAATTCTTACTGTGTCGTTCGAAAATACGTGACAAGGGGGCTGTGGAAAGCATCATACTAACGCATTGCTCTAGAAAGTGTGTATCTGAATACTCTTGTTATGATGAGTGCATTAGAATTCGAATAAGTCAGCGTTTAGCGAGGAAAACGACGTGTCATCCTGGCTGGCTCTCGAATCGTCCAACCGCCAGAAGCCAGCCACGTGACCATTTTTGCCGCCAGTCGCCTGGCTCGCGATTCGCGATTCATTCGGCGCGTTCGCAAATCGCGAACCTCCCGTCTGGGTGGCGAGACGTTTCACCAACTCTGGATACTTCATTTTTGTACGTTTGCCTTCGGTGAATAGAGGTTTGAAGCGGTGAAGTGTCCATACAGATGTTGATCATCAGCCTAGGAACTCTGATGGTGCAAGATACCAGATTTAATGATACACAAGACTAAGAACTTCATCAGCTAATACCTTAGAGTGGCGCGTTCTCCTCGTCTGTTTAATTGCACTTAATCTCGTGAGTGGACTGAGACGGGATCCCATGGCGACAATGGTTATGCGGTTACCAGGAACCGTTGCGTCCCTAGGCAATTCCGTCGCCGTTGGCCAGGCGAGAGAAACCACATGTGCATCGACAGGTTCTTTCGCACCATTGGCTTCGCTAAGAGTTTCTTCGCTAAAATCCTCCCCGCTAAGAGCCAATCCTTTTTCTCAGATTCAATCATCCGGCCAAACGAATCTGAGACATCAACGTCATCAAGCCACGTGGCGGTCCGTGCGTGCCCAAAGCCAGCAGCCCGAATCCAGCTCCACCAGAAGTACCTCTAATGATGGCCACGTCAGCAATGCTGACCTGGACTTGCCAGAGTCGGTGGCTGCCAAGGTGGCAACCGTTGGCGAGCTTGACCTATCACCGCTTTCGCCTCCTGCTGACGTGGAGATCATTGATACGACGACAGCCATGAAGACCGTGGGATTCTGGGTAAGCAGCAAGCACAATTGAAACATCGTATAACGCGGATAATCTCAATGTGTATTCTCGATGGTTCGTATAACGAACAATGACTTCATTTTTTAGAATCAGAGATCATCTGCCATCATCCCCCCTCCCTCCCTCATCCTCCCCTTCTCTCGTTCTGGCCGCGATTGCATCTGGTACGAGCATCAGCCTTCAAATATTTAGACTGAAGTGTGGACGAATTTTTAGACTGAAATGTGGACGAATATTTAGACTGAAATGTGGACGAATCTTCAGACTGAAATGTGGACGGGCCGATTGAAGATGCCTGCCTTCCGCATTCCGCCTCTTCCGCTTTCCGCCTCCTCCGCCACTTTTCCCCCCTCTTCCTCATTCCGCCTCTTCCACATTCCGCCTCCTCCGCCACTTTTCCTCCCTGTTCCGCATCCCCCCTTCTTCCCCATCCCCCCTCTTCCCCATCCCCCCTCTTCCGCATCCCCCCTCTTCCGCATCCCCCCTCTTCCGCATCCCCACCCCCCATTCCCCTTCCTCTGCTTCCTCCTTCCGCTTCCCTCTTCCGCATTTCCCGTCGGCATCCATTTGTGTCCGCTTTCCCCCCCGTTTTTCGATCGAAGTGTCCCACTTAGAATTTCTCTCCTCCTCGCCTCCCCTCCTCCCACTCTTCCCCTCCCCTCCACTCCCCTCCCATTCCATTAGGTGGCAGCAGCGACAGCCTTTGGTCTAGGCATTGGTTTCGTGGAAGGGCCGACCAAAGCGTCAGAGTTCTTTGCTGGGTGAGAATGGGATGGGCAGGGGTGTGGGGGGGTGGGGAGGGGCGGGAAAGGGTGAGGAGGGATGATGCGACTGAGAGGGGCCGACCAAAGCGTCAGAGTTCTTTGCTGGGTGAGAATGGGGTGGGTGGGGAAGGGGTGGGATAAGAAGGAGGGGGCCGCAGGGAAGAGAGGAAGAGAGGGGAAGAGGGGATGGGGGAACAACAGCCAACCAAAGCATTGGAGTTCATCAGATGCTGGGTAAGGCCGGGATTAAAGGGGAGAGTTTATTTTTGAGACGTCTCAAAACTTGATGGGGGAACAATCGACAATGAAAGCATCGGATTTCCTGATTGCCGGGTGAGGCCGGGATTAAAGGGGAGAGTTTATTTTTGAGTCGGGGTGAGGCTGGAATGGTGAGAATGGTGAGAATGGTGAGAGGGGCATGGTTCCTTTTCTCACTGCATGCGGTGTTCTGTGTGCAAAGGAGAACGGAAAATAGCCCTCAAACTTGTCAGTCAGTGTAAACCTTCAAACTTGTCAGTCAGTGTAAATCTTCAAATTTGTCAGTCAGTGTAAACCTTCAAATTTGTCGGTCAGTGTAAACCTTCAAACTTGTCAGTCAGTGTAAACCTTCAAACTTGTCAGTCAGTGCAAACCTTCAAACTTGTCAGTCAGTGTAAACCTTCAAACTTGTCAGTCAGTGTAAACCTTCAAACTTGTCAGTCAGTGTAAACCTTCAAACTTGTCAGTCAGTGTAAACCTTCAAACTTGTCAGTCAGTGTAAACCTTCAAACTTGTCAGTCAGTGTAAACCTTCAAACTTGTCAGTCAGTGTAAACCTTCAAACTTGTCAGTCAGCGCAAACGCTGTTGCTTTCAGTCCGCTTGTCCCTCCACTCACCGTCTTGCTCACTGTCCCTTCCCTTCCCTCTCTGCTGCTTGCCACGTGGCAGGTATCTATTGGAGCAGAGCTTGTCGGTGGATAATCTCTTTGTCTTTGTCCTCATCTTCTCTTACTTCAAAGTGCCTACACCATACCAGGTGGGTGATCTCTCAGGTGGGTGATCTCTCAGGTGGGTGATCTCTCAGGTGGGTGATCTCTCAGGTGGGTGATCTCTCAGGTGGGTGATCTCTCAGGTGGGTGATCTCTCAGGTGGGTGATCTCTCAGGTGGGTGATCTCTCAGGTGGGTGATCTCTCAGGTGGGTGATCTCTCAGGTGGGTGATCTCTCAGGTGGGTGATCTCTCAGGTGGGTGATCTCTCAGGTGGGTGATCTCTCAGGTGGGTGATCTCTCAGGTGGGTGATCTCTCAGGTGGGTGATCTCTCAGGTGGGTGATCTCTCAGGTGGGTGATCTCTCAGGTGGGTGATCTCTCAGGTGGGTGATCTCTCAGGTGGGTGATCTCTCAGGTGGGTGATCTCTCAGGTGGGTGATCTCTCAGGTGGGTGATCTCTCAGGTGGGTGATCTCTCAGGTGGGTGATCTCTCAGGTGGGTGATCTCTCAGGTGGGTGATCTCTCAGGTGGGTGATCTCTCAGGTGGGTGATCTCTCAGGTGGGTGATCTCTCAGGTGGGTGATCTCTCAGGTGGGTGATCTCTCAGGTGGGTGATCTCTCAGGTGGGTGATCTCTCAGGTGGGTGATCTCTCAGGTGGGTGATCTCTCAGGTGGGTGATCTCTCAGGTGGGTGATCTCTCAGGTGGGTGATCTCTCAGGTGGGTGATCTCTCAGGTGGGTGATCTCTCAGGTGGGTGATCTCTCAGGTGGGTGATCTCTCAGGTGGGTGATCTCTCAGGTGGGTGATCTCTCAGGTGGGTGATCTCTCAGGTGGGTGATCTCTCAGGTGGGTGATCTCTCAGGTGGGTGATCTCTCAGGTGGGTGATCTCTCAGGTGGGTGATCTCTCAGGTGGGTGATCTCTCAGGTGGGTGATCTCTCAGGTGGGTGATCTCTCAGGTGGGTGATCTCTCAGGTGGGTGATCTCTCAGGTGCCTCACTCTCAAAGTGCCTCACTCTCACTCTCACTCTCTTTCTGCCATTCCTGAGTCAACTCATAAATCTCTTCGTCTTTGTCCTCATCTTCTCCTACTTTTTAAGTGCCTACAGCTTACCAGGTGGGTGCTCTCTCTCGGCCATGTTTGAGCTTACCAGGTGGGTGCTCTCTCTCGGCCATGTTTGAGCTTACCAGGTGGGTGCTCTCTCTCGGCCATGTTTGAGCTTACCAGGTGGGCGCTCTCTCTCGGCCATGTTTGAGCTTACCAGGTGGGCGCTCTCTCTCGGCCATGTCTGCTGCTATACTGTCTGCACCATCCACGTCCACTCACCATACATGTGATGCTCTTGAATGGTCAGCTAATTTCTGCAATCCCACTTTCCTCCCCCATCTCCCTCCACTGCCCACCCTTCCCCCCCGCCCGTGTTCTCTCAACCCCACCCCGGCAATTTGGTGACCCATTTTCCTCTGCCGGACCACCAGCCTCGGGTGCTCACGTACGGCATTGCCGGAGCTGTGATATTCCGAGCCATCATGATAGGCCTGGGCATAGCAGCCATCCAAGCCTTTGAAGCCGTGAACCTGCTGTTCGCTGCCGTCCTCATTTTCTCTTCTTATAAGGTGGGTACAAACCAAGGGTGCTGGTTGCATGAGTCGACGCACAAGCCATCATGATAGGTCTGGGCATGGGTGGTAGGCCTGGGTGGGCATCGCAGCCATCAAAGCCTTTGAGGCAGTGAACCTGCTGTTTGCCGCGGTGCTCATATTCTCCTCCTACAAGGTACCAACCAACCAACCATGGGTGGCGTGGCCGGGCCCGGGCAGGCAGGCAGGCAGGCAGGCAGGCAGTTTGGTAGCGTTTCGGGGGGGAGACGTTTCAGGCAGGTCTGTCTGTCTGGGTGGGCAGGTCTGTCTGTCTGGGTGGGCAGGTCTGTCCGTCTGGGTGGGCAGGTCTGTCTGTCTGGGTGGGCAGGTCTGTCTGTCTGGGTGGGCAGGTCTGTCCGTCTGGGTGGGCAGGTCTGTCCGTCTGGGTGGCCAGGTCTGTCCGTCTGGGTGGGCAGGTCTGTCTGTCTGTCTGTCTGGGTGGCCAGGTCTGTCTGTCTGTCTGTCTGTCTGTCTGTCTGTCTGTCCGTCTGGGTGGGCAGGTCTGTCTGTCTGTCTGTCTGTCTGGGTGGCCAGGTCTGTCTGTCTGTCTGTCTGTCTGTCTGTCTGTCTGTCTGTCTGTCTGTCTGTCTGTCTGTCTGTCATTGCGGCCATCGCAGCGCAACGCAGCCTTTGAAGCAGTGAACCTGCTGTTCGCTGCGCTGCCCTGTGCGGCCATTCAGGCCTTTGAAGCAGTGAACCTGCTGTTCGCTGCGCTGCCCTGTGCGGCCATTCAGGCCTTTGAAGCAGTGAACCTGCTGTTCGCTGCGCTGCCCTGTGCGGCCATTCAGGCCTTTGAAGCAGTGAACCTGCTGTTCGCTGCCCTGCCCTGTGCGGCCATTCAGGCCTTTGAAGCAGTGAACCTGCTGTTCGCTGCGCTGCCCTGTGCGGCCATTCAGGCCTTTGAAGCAGTGAACCTGCTGTTCGCTGCGCTGCCCTGTGCGGCCATTCAGGCCTTTGAAGCAG